>JABXWE010000165.1:0-66975 GCA_014611495.1 Limonius californicus
TCCAGATCACCCTATTTCTTGGTTTAACAATATAGATGAGATAATTTTATTCAAGTGAAGCAGATTTTCTTTACTAAAGAACACCAACGTGGATAATAAATTATGAAGGTAATCGAAACTAATTTATTTTATTGTATGGAGGGCTCACTGCATCGGGAAGTGACTGCGGGGCGCAGGGTCTAAGAGGACCGGCCAGCCAGGCTCTACAGCAAGCTTAAGTCATGCAGCCGGAGGAAAAGAAGATCGGAGGACCGTATTCTACGTGGAAGACGTCATTGGAGAGGGACATACAGGGCACCGGCATGCCTACAGAGACATGGGAGGAATGGGCGCGAAGAGGAGAGGATGTCCGACGAGAGGTAAGCCAAGTATACGGGACGGCTAGGGAAACGCTGAACGTTCAATCCCGAAGCAAACGGCCAACGCAATGGAAACCGACTGGAAATCCGGGCGGTAAATCTCCAGTAGTTAGTTAGTCATTAGGCACCTAGGATAGGAGCACTCTGTTCACATTCCACATTAACTAGATAAGACCTCCAAACATTGTAAATCTCGATCCCCAGGCTATTAGGCTCAGAAGTCTCATAGCATAAAGGGCAGTTTAACTCAATCAGGGAGTACCTATTAAGAAACTATTAGATCGTAGGACACTAAGATAGGTGCACTATGTAACCTTAGAAGACGAGATAAATGTGAAATCAGAACATTGTGAAACTTTGCTATCAAAGTTAGTAGGTTCAACTGCTTAAGAGCATAACGGTCTCGGCTACGTACTCAACACCCATTGATGCGTAGTTTACTAAGTACTCGGTGTTGCAGCAGCGGTGTCTTGCGGTATGCATTGCAGACATGCTAACGTTGTGCATTGCCCCACCCGATCCCACCCTATCCCGTAAATTCCTACCCACCTTACTGGCATGGGGTGGGCCTGGCGTATCCAGGATTGACCCTCGAGTCGGCTCCATGTCAGATGATGATGATGATGATGATTAATAATAATATTCATATTTATTTACTGGGGCACTTCCAAGACAGGTATCATAGCAAAATTTCCTATTTTTCAAAAGTAGTACATATTTGTAAATAGATTCGGATTAATGGAACTCCGCTAAGAAAAACCTTATTTTAACCTTTTCGGTAAAATTTTAAGGACTTAATTAACAAGCACATTTGCTATATTCTAATTGGAAGCAAGTAGTTGAAGATAATTGTAACATTTATGTAAAAATGGGTGTTTGCTACAACTGTATTCTACAATGATTTCATAAATTAATCGATGACATATTGAATGCAGTGAGGAGAAACTTATTGCGGTAATGTGCTATTTAATAGCAGTTTTATTGAAGTACCCACGCCATATCGATATAATCATTAATTTTGTACGATTACAACAACGAACGTGTTACTTCACTTATCCGCTTGGTCCTTATATTAGGAACAATGTCTTCTTCGGTAGAGATCATCTTAGTGGCAACTGAACAAGTAAGTTAATTACCACAAAAATGTTACTACTGAAAGTTTTCTCTCTTTGAATTATTTTGTTTTTAAGTTTTTTTTCTGAGCTCGTTGTGGGCACGTAGATATAAGAAAAAAAAAAACAAACGTTATAAGTATCCTCTTACTAACGTTTGAAAACCAAAATTAATTTAATTATTACATCAAAATTATTAATAATCAAACAAAAAAGCAAACAATAAGCTGATGCCTTTCACTTTCATTTAATATGTCTTTATGTAAAACACAATTAATTAAAAAATAGATGGTCTATACTAAAAGATAGTCGGCAATATTTAATAATAAGTTTATTAAACCAATAATTGACACTTACTTTATAAATAATAATTGCAGAATAATAGAGAAGATGGTCGAGATGCAGAAGAAAAAAGGATCCGACATTCCACCGATGGATATTACTTTTTGATTCATTTCTTATTTCTTTGTGGTTTGGTAAGTTCATTATACTATACTAAGTAGAAAATTTATGGATGAAAATCACATATTACGAATTTTAAAGTAAAAATTGATACACAAGTCCGCAGTGTTTAGTTCGAGTTTGAAATTTGTAGCTCTAATGTAGAAATTCCTAAAGAAGGAATTTCTAGATAAAAATCAGAATCACATATTTCGAATTTTACAGTAAAAATTGATACACAAGTCCCCAATGTTTAGTTCGAAATTTGAAATTTGTAGCTCTAACGTAGCAATTCCTTCTTCTTCTTCAAGTGCTTTATCTCTTACGAGACGTAGCGATCTTCTCTCCTATACCTGTCTTGCGCGTTTGGAGTGCCACAGACATAGCAATTCCTAAAGAAGGACTTTGTAGATAAAAATAACATATTTCGAATTTTAAAGTAAAAATTGATACAGAAGTCCGCAATGTTTAGTTCGAAGATAGAAATTTGTAGCTCTGATGTAGCAATTTCCAAAAATGAAATTTCTGAATAAAAACCACATATTTCGAATTTTAAAGTAAACATGGTTTATAATAGTTCGTAAATTTTTATATCGAAATGTGTAGCCCCAAAGTGAAATATTTTTAAAGATAAAATTTCTAGATAAAAGTAATATTTTTTTAATATTAAACTAAAAATCCTTTATATCCAGTTCGAAAGTAGGAATTTGTAGCTTCAATGTATAAATTTCTAAAAAAAAAAAGAATTTCTAAATAAAAATAAATTATTTTCAAATTTAAAGTAAACATTTGTTATCTTACTTCGCAAATTTTCAGTTGAAAAGTAGAAATTTCTAGCTCGAATATACAAATTTTTAAAGTAATTGTTTCTGGACAAAAATAACAAGTTTACGAATTTAAAGTAAAAATTGTATATCCTAGTCCTCAAATTTTTAGTTCGATTGTAGACATTTGTAGCTTAATTGTAGAAATACATAAAAAAATAATTTCTAGATAAAAATTATGAATTTCGAATATTAAGTAAAAATTGTTCATACTGTATATAGAAATTTCTAGTTCCAATGTAGCAATTTCTAAAAAGGAATTTCTAGTTAAAAATCACATATTTCGAATTTTAAAGTAAAAAATGGTTTACAACAGTTCGTAAATTTTTATATCGAAATGCGTAGCTGCAATGTAAACTATTTATAAAGATAGAATTTATAGATAAAAATCATATTATTTAATTTTACACTTAAAATCCTTTATACCAGTTCGAAAGCTGAAATTTGTAGCGCTAATGTAATAGTTTCTAAAGAAGGAATTTCTATATAAAAACAACATATATCGAATTTTAAAGTAAAAGTTGTTTATCTTAGTTCGCAAATTTTCAGTTCGAAAGTACAAATTTTTAGCTTGAATGTAGAAATTTCTAAAGAAAAAATTAAAAAAAAAATACATATTTTGAATTTTAAGGTCAAAATCATTTATACTAAATTTTTAGTTCGAATGTAAAAATTTCTAGCTCCTATACAGCAAAAATGAATTAGTGGATGAAAGCAACATTTATTTCGAATTTTAAAGTAAAAGTTACTTATTATAGTTCGTAAACTTTTATTTCGAATGTAGTAATTCGTAGCTCCAATGCTGAAACTTCTAAAGAAGGATTTTTTAGATAAAATTAACATAATTTGAATTTTAAGGTAAACATTATTTATCAAGGTCTGCACATTGTTAGTTCGAAAGTAGTAATTTGTAGCGCTAATGCAGAAATTTCTAAAACAGAAAATTACATATTTCGAATTTTAAAGTAAAAACTGCTTATACTACTCCGAAAATTTTTAGTCCGAATGTAGAAATTTGTAGCTCAATGTATAAATTTTTAAAGAAAGATTTTCTAAATAAAAGTTACATATTTCGAATTTTAAAGTAAAGTAAAAACTGCTTATCCTAGTCCGAACATTTTTAGTTCTAATGTAGAAATTCATAGTTTTATAGTAAATACTGTTTATACTACTACGAACATTTTTAGTTCGAATGTAGAAATTTGTAGTTCAATGTAGAAATTTCTGAAGAAAGTATTTCTAGATAAAAAATACATGTTTTGAATTGTAAAGTAAAATCCTTTACACTAGATCGTAAATTTTTAGTTCGAATGTAGAAATGTCTAGCAAAAATGAGTCTTCAAACATTACGGCATCCATATCTTGGTGATAATCTGCGTTGGAACTGCTAATGTTTTTTGCTGATAATTTCAAACAGTTGTTAACGAAACCATTTTCACTACCAGCATGAATAATTATTAAGCGCGTTCCTCTAGAAGGTGGAACATCTATGACGGTTTTTGTTGAATTATCACTCCAACCATTTCTGATAACGTCGTGAGTATCATACCATATTTCATCTACATAATGCGATCGCTTTCCATTATGTATTGACTTTTATTTATAGCTATATATTTAAATCCCATACCTGTTATCAAACACTGTAATGTTTCTGGACTTTTGTAAGGAAAGTACATTTGTTTTTATCTAATTTCTTGAAATATTTCGATTACGGTAAAAACAAATTTCTTTTTATGAAAATTATAAATAGTATCTTGTACAGTTTCCCTGATTCCTACATCAATCGTAGAAAATTTCCGAGTAGTTCTTTTCTTGCGGTGTGTACCTAACACGCCCTCTGTTTATAATTTTTCTCACCGCACAGTAGGGGACTTGTGTCAATTCTGCAACATGTTTCATAATGCCACACTGGTTGCTCGAGTTTGGAATTAAGTTTTTATAAATGTTTAAAATTATAATAAAATAAAATAAAAAATTATTTGCTGCGCTTCAACGGGAAGATTCTGGCGTGTTGCACTTAAATTTACATTTTCACTTTCACTACAACTATTTACACCATCTATATCTTCGTCGGTATCACTGCTTGCAATTTCCATAATTTCATTATTATCTTCGCTTTCGAAAGGTCTCCAGAATGCCATGTTGTCACGGCGACTGGTCAAAATTACGACTGAATTTACCCAGAACAATAACCAAATTAGCATACCTTCGAAAACAAATGATTCATATTGCAAAACAAATTTAACATGATTACCTACATCGTTAGTGGACAACAGCACTCATTATCACGTTAAGACATTTAACAATATTCGGGAATAGATGGTCAGTCATCCGGTAATTTTAATTTAATCGTACCTTTCTTTTCTCATTCATTCATACTACCCCCCCCCGGAACCACTTTCGCGTTACTTCAGGGAGGTGCGGGCGTCCCTTACATACTAACCATTCATGCAGCATGCACCCTAAACTTAACTAAGCGAAAATGCGGTCGCCCCAGCTGAGATTGTAAACCACAGCGGAACGAATACAATTCGCTGTGGCCTCGAGTGGCAACGCGTTCTCACGCTAGACCACCGAGGCCCCATAAATCGTACCTAGCTACTTTTATTATAACATTTTATAATACACTGTGTCCCAAAACGTATCCGCAATAGTTCAAGGATGAATTCCAGAACATATTTAGATTCGAAAAGTCCATATAAACATATTTCCTAAACCTAACCTTTAATGAGTTATTATTTATTTCATAATTTATGAGGCTAAAATTTTAGTTCAACGGATTTCTGAAATACTGATCTAGTTACCATGATCGCGTCTTTTGTTTGGTAACATTTGAACATCGTTCTTAACAAATTATTGATTGTAACGTATTAGTTTATTACTATGATACTGAAGTTATTGGCTTCTTCTTTGATTCCTTATTACCATCGTAATTCACAAGTGATTCACAATGCCAATGTTATTTTCAAATTAAGAATATGCATATAGTTATTATGTTTACGGTCTGTGTGATGGAAATGCTTTAGCAGCGCAACAAGATATTGTAGAAGATATCCCAATAGAAGAATGCCTGCGTGCAGTTTTCTTTAATTTACATCGTCAGCTGAGGGAACATGACACTTTCAATACAAGATATGCAGTCGGTCAAGGAATTGTCCGTAGACCCATGAACGATGATGAACAAGTTCTTGATTAATTACAAAAAGTTCCGTCTTTAATGTGGGAAGAATTGCATTACGTACTGGAATATATAGAAACTAGGTTTGAGAATAACAAGCAGTGCTCGCTTACATGAATATCATCATCAAAGAGTTCAAGCTCTAGGTAATGATTTTGAAGCTAGTTTCAGATTTTGTAATTGGGTACAAAATAATCAAAACCTACCGCATATTTTATGGACCAATGCAGGTTCTTTCACACAATGGTATCAATAATTATTATAATTTTCATGAATGGGCTGCAGCGAATCCTCATCTAAAAAGATGCTCGCATTGTCAACATAGATTTAGTGTTAATATGATGGCTGGGTATTCTTAATGATCGTCTAATTGGACCATTTGAACTGCCACACCGTTTGAATGGAGCGAATTAAGAATATTTTCTAGAAAACTATTTACCCTTATTACTGGAAGATGTGCCATTAAATATTAGACGTGCAATGTGGTATTAACACGATGGGGCACCAGCGCATCAATGTCTTCGAGTTAGAGCTTGGCTTAACGCACATTTTCCGGGAAGAAGGATTGGAGTAGGAGGATCCGTAGTACGGCCACCGTGTTCGTCGGACCTTACTCCATTAGATATTTAGGGTCACATGAAACAGATTGTTTATACAACTGAAGTGCACACGGTAGAAAAATTATGCCAAAGAATATAGCAGGCTGCCGATATTATTAGGAATAACACCGCGGCTTTGTGTAGGGAACACAATGGCGATAATTTTGAACATTTCTTGTAAATAAAATAATATAAATGTATTAAAAAACGATTTATTTCATAAAATACGTTGAACTAAAATTTTAGCAATATAAATTATGAAATAAATAATAACTCCTTAACGGTTACGTTTAGGACATATGTTATATGGACTTTTCGACGTTAAATACACCGCACTAAAAGACGAAACATATTTTAAAACTTATATTAAGGTTGCTATTCAATATTTTTCATTTTTATCGATGCCTTCTTAACTTCTTTCTAATTTTAAATTTTGCTATTTTGGCCGCTTTGCGCGGTGTGGAAAGGTCTAGTGGTATTGTTGTAAAATTGGTATTTTTCCACATGCAGTTACTTGGAAGTTATTAGTATTTCAAAATATTCAATTTATAGCGTTCTACCAGCCCACTAAAATTAACCCTTAAGTATGAGGCCGTCGCCTACCTAGGCTATCGACCTACAACCTTTCTCTGACTTCCATACGAGGAGTTTAATGTCACTATCTATCAATTATAAAAACAAATCATTGTGGCAGTTTTATTTAATTTTTTAGGGCGGCTTACTGGTTTACTGTATTTATACAGGTGATCAACGTAGACTCTCGAAAGGATATGACAATTGCAAAAATATTTGTGGTGAAGTAAATGCAATAAAAGATGATGAAAAACTGGTACATTGTGAAGGTGTGAACATGCGAGAAAGACCGTACGTATACATTTTTATATCTTCATTATTTTAATAGAGCTGTTATTATATTCAATATTATCTATGAAAATGCATATTCTAAAAATCAATACCTCGCAGAAAGCGATTTCGAACAATAAGGGTTTCGCTATAGTCCGGTTTATACAGCATAAAAACTAACTACGTTAACGCACTTTACTCACCAATTGGTGTTCGATATGTAGGTATGTGTTGCAGTACAAGTACGTAGACTGGCGTATGTTATGGATATAAGACCATGCGACTGTTGTCGTAACTGCTATTATATACGGACTGTGCTAGCATACTTTTATACCACTCTAGATAGCAGTGTAGTAGTTCACTGTGCGGGAATGTGGTCTAAAAAAATCATTTATATTTATTAGTATGTTTTTTGCAAGAACTCCTTGTGCTTTATCCTATAAGTAAACAAAAACCTAAACCCGTATAATCAAATTGTCGGAACACATTACATTACGATACATAATCCTTAATTAGCGCAGTTTCACATAACGCGGTAGTACTCGCCACGAATTAACAGAGGTAGTTACGAAGTATAGTCGATTTGCTTAAAACTCAAATTTAAATGTTTAAAATTATACCATCTCATCTAAAAACAATTTCAAACTTTAATTTAACCCTTTAAATCTAAGTGGTTATTAGGTAAAACCACCTCACATTTTTGTGATTACTTTTCGTCACGGTGGTTTTACTACAGAACCACTTATCAAGCATCCGTAGTGTGTTGCCACCTATCAGAGAAAATTTGAACAATTTCGCCAGATGCGTTTCTTAAATAAATTTGTTTATATGTGAGGTGCGCACGTGCATATTGAATTGGGTGTTGATAAAAATTAGTGGTTGTTTTGATTTTTGAAGGGGTAAGTGCCATTTGTCTTGTTGTTTTGTCTTTAGTAGCAATTATAATAAAATCGGTATATGTCGATTATTCGCTGTTATCAACAAGTGGTTTCATAACGCTACTACAATGAGTAAATGGTATTCTGTCATTTCCAGATTCATTATTATATTTCTGCAAAATGGCATTCGATTTGAAATTAACATCTGACCAAGTTTATGCTCTAATTCACGAGGTTGCTTCTGACGGCGGATCAGAATTTGGGGATAGAGAGAAGTGATTTGATGCAGAGGATATCAATCCACAAGAAACCGTAGCACCTGATTTGGAATTATCTGAAAATGAAGAAATAAACATATCTGCGTTGACTTAGATGAAAGGATTTCAGTTGATAACGATGGTTTTTCCAGCGAGGATGATTTACCACTATCAACGTTTGTGCAAAACTCGTGGAGAAAGGTTCCATTTGCTGTAAATACAATACCATTTGCAGAATTCGTTGGTCCGTGCAATATTGGCATTGACTACAAAGATCCCATTGATTGTTTCTGTGCCTACTTGATGATGACTCACTTGATTACATAACTTACCAAACTAATCTCTATTCAACTCAAGAACGCATCAGGTTTAAACCCACCAACAAAACCCAACTAAAAATCATTTTAGCTGTAAATCTGCTCATGGGTATCAAGAGTTCTGCCAATTATAAGGATTATTGGCCCAAGCGTCCGGAATTACGAGACAGTTATATTTCCAGTTTGATGAGCGTAAATAGTTTTAGTTTTCTGCTTCCTCACTTGCACCTCAATGATAAAAGCATTATGCCCCATAAAAATGAAGTAACATCTGACATATTGTATAAAATTTGTCCATACATTGAACAATTAGGAAGTAAATATAAAAAATATTATTGGCTGTCCATGCATCAAGCAGTGGATGAGAGCATGGTGAAATTCAAAGGACGAATTTCATTCAAGCAATACTTGCCAAAGAAGCTCATCAAGCAATGATTTAAAATTTGGCTAACACCAGAAAAAGAAGGATACGTCTATAACTACCAAATTTATACTGGAAAAATGTATGGTAATGTACAGCATGTACATCATCTCCACTTTGACAACTTCTTTACATCCGTGAAGTTGGTGAGAGAACTGAAAACCAACAAAAAATGTACAGTTGTGGAACGGTTCGCTCCAAGAAGAAAAATCTTCTTGATCTAAACAATGATAAAGATCTAAAACGTGGAGAATTTAATTGGGCACTCCGAAATAATAACATTGCTTCTGTGAAATGGAAAGAAAAACGGATAATGCAGCTACTCTCAACCATAGACTCCCCCACTGACACGTTTACAACAGCACAAAGGGAGAAAAATGGTAGCATTACTGAGGTTCATGTCCAGCAGTTCTAAAATATTATTGCAGTCATATGGTTTGTGTCGATAAAAGTGACATGCTAAAATCACTATATGTTACTGATAGAAAAAGTCGGAAGTGGTGGCATAGATTATTTTTTTTATGTTACGATTGTAAATCCATTTATAATTTATAAGAAGCAAACCAACAAAAAAATTAGTCCCAAAGAATTTCGTTGCAGGGTTGCTGGACTTATAGGTTCAAATTCTGTAAAACGAACTGTAGGTGTTGAAAGTACAGGTACTGAGATGGTCAACCGATACAAGCCATACATAAGAAAAGAAGTAAGAACTGACCATGCGAAACATCTTCCAATACATGGAACATCAAAACGTGGCGCTTACTGCAGCACTGCCAAAAAAAAAACCCACAGAACTCGTTGGGAATGTAGCTTCTGCTTGAGTGCAGAAAATAATTGCTTCCGTACATATCACACTAAATAATTGTACAATATTTAGTTCAGTTAGGACAATGTGGTTACACAATGATACCACATTCTGAAAAACTGTATCAGCTATGATAGAGAGTTTCTTTTTTTGTAAACAAATAATTTGTAGTTCTTTTACACTAATTAAACTAATTTTAATAAAAAATATTTTTTCATGCGTTTTCCAATTCCGTGCCTTAAAGGTTGGTCGTCATTCTTACTAACATATCACATTATTATCACATCAGACTTTATTTTGACAGTTACAGTTACTATGTTGGAACATTATACTCATTAAAGTGTGGAAGAATACATAATTTCTTGCGAAAGAAGGTATAAATTCAACTGAAATTCACACAAGACGGCGAGTACAATATGGCGGGAAATGCTTGTTTTAAAGTCCGTCGAAATGTTTAGAGACGGAAGGACTCGAGTAGAAAATGAACTGCATGTACGACGAGCTACAACTTTAGTTAATGGTGAAATGGAAGAAAAATTTAATGTTCCTATTCAACAAAATTGACGGACAACATTTCGGAAAATCATAAAAACCAAGTTAAACTATCGTAATGTGAGTACCAGGTGAATTCCGCATCTGTCTTACGAAGAACCAAAATTAAATTCTCTGCAAATCGCTTCTTCTTTACGGCAGCGATATGAGAGAGAAGGAAATGAATTTTTGCCCGCATTTGTGACAACTGATGAAACCTGACTGGGCACATTATTTTACTCCCGAGTTAAAACGTGCACGCATGCAGTGGGGTGACACCGTATCACCAAGGCAAAATAAAGCAATCACTGTGTTGTCAGCCGGGAAAGTGATGGCAACATTTTCTGTAACTCTCAAGGAGTGTAAATTTATTAATTTAATAACCGAACGTCTTAGAATTTATGCAGACCATTATTTGACACATTTGCGCCGTAAAGAAAATCAGGCACTCAAAATCAAACAGAAGAAAAAACAAAGTTCTTATTCCTTTCTCCAAGACTTTGCTCGCCCTGGCACTGCGGCATGAACAATTGAAACATGAAGAAACTTTTGTGGGGCCTTCTTACGCATGCAGCATATAGTGCCCTTCGATTTTGATTTATTTGGCTCACTATATTTCCTGTAACATTTAAAAATATTTATGATGTAATTGTTAACATTAACAGTGAGCAACATCCAATTGTACAGCAAATGAGAAGGCAGTTACCACCAATACAGGTTCTTCGAGCTGTAACTTTGGTACAGGAGGGGCAAGCGCAGCGGTACCGGAATCAAGAAGAGGGAATTGCTCTCGGAACTACGTGGAAACTCTGTAAACGCTACAGGGAGACCGGGATTATCACTAGACGTCTTAGTAGTGGTCAAAACAGGAAAACTGCTACTGGTGAGGATCGTTTCTTCGCTTCAAATACTTCGCAGTCGTACAGCAACAACGCGTGACCTTCAGGTGAACGTTCAACAATGTACTGTGTGCACAGTTAGTGACCAATCTGTTCATAATAGACTGCATAAAGTTATTCGAAGGACCAGATGACGCGCTAAATTGCTCAAACTAACCAGAAATCAACGAAGAACACGATTGCAATTCGGCCGATAATACCTAAAGTGACAACTGAAGCACTGGCGACGTGTAATAATCTACTCAAAAATGAATAGGGATATTGCAGTGTAAGACACTTACAGGCAGCACCAATTGCATTTATAATAAAAAAGTACCAAAACAACAAAACGTAGCGTCTGTTTAGTAATGAACATGAAAATTACAACAAAGGTACGTTTAAAGAAGACATTTAACAATATTATACTGAAAATCGTTATTGTCTCTGCACCTTGCTGGCACACTCTAATTGCAATTATCAATATCTTTTTGTGGAATTTGATGACACATTACCGGCAATACAACCTTCAGCTGTTGCATAGTAGTAGGCCTTGGATTATGATAATACAGCTATCTTGCAAAAGGTCCTATGCAAGCTCGATGAGGTTGAGGTCTGGAGATAGCGGAGGAAGAGCAAGATGGTTTATTTCCTCATCTCAAGGCATCTCTAAAACGATGGTTAAGAACATAGTCCATAATGATCTCTTGGGTATAACGTTGGCCCGTGAGTATACCATTAAATATATGGAGATCAGAACGCCACCCTAAAAAAATTCCAGCCCATACCATAAGCCCACCACCAAAGGCTGGATATACTGAGGTAAGGTACGTTGTCCGGCACTATGATATACCCTTTGACGCCGGTTATCATTGCTGAAACAATATCTGGACTCGTCCGAAAACAGTATATCATCCCAGGGTGTCGCTTCTTGAAGCCTACGTCTTCACCGTTGCACCCGGTGTCTTCACTAAGCAACAGTTCTTGCAGGACATTTCAGGGGGCGGTATGAGGTAAGTTTACCTCAAATAATCGATTTCTCAAAGTTTGGTCGGAGACTCGATTTCTTGTGGCGTTCGGGATCACTTGGTGTATATGTCGACCAATTGAAAAGGGGTGCATTCTTGCATTCATTACCAGAAGTCGATACTCACAAGGTGTTGTGATGCCAGAAGATCCACTTCTTGCAGTCGTTCCTAACAAATCAGCAATGTCGACCTGGCGATGTCCTTTTTGGAACATAATAAAACTACATTTCGTTGTTCTATTGTTAAATGGCATTGTTGTTAATTATTAAGAATACAAATGTAACACACGCGTAAAAAAACAATGAACAAAAAAGATCTTAAGAAGACAGGAAAGATTATTCAATCAAACATACAGATTCGACTTGGAACTAATACGGTTAAACAATTGCAACTGGATTCTATTGTTTTTTGTTTTTTAACATCAAACATTGCCGCTTGCTCTAATTATCAAAAATAGACGACCATTAGCCACCAAATACGAACATATATGGCCGTATATGGCGAAACCAGGAAAACACCACCTTCCTAAAACAGTACGAAACTATTTCATTTGGTGGTGGAGGATCAGTAATGATATGAGGCGCAATCCATGAGTGTCCATCACATAAGTTATTTGTACTGACCTTATTATTGTTCGAAATTATGTTCTAAACTCACAAGGATACATAAACAAAGTTTTTCATGTACATGTTCGTCCGTATGCCCAATTTTTGTACTGGGATTTTTACATGCATGATAATGCTAAACCACACGTCACAAACATAATATTCAATTATCTTCAAGATCTGCATATTCAACCATTTAATTGGCCAGCAGTAGTGCGGATATGAACTCCATAGAACACATCCGAGGTATGCTGGAAAGAAGAGAGGTATTCGCACTCGTTCAAACCCCAAAAACCCTTGCTCCAGTTGGAACAAGCTCTGGTAGAAGAATGGCAGCGCTTCGGACAGAATGTGATTCGTAGACTAATTCGAAGCATGCCAAGACGCTGTCGAACAGTCGTTCGAGCGAGAGAAGACAATTCTTTGCATTGAATTTATTTTTATAATAAATTATAGTGAAGTGAAACTTTAGTTTTCGTTACTGTTAGGCTCTAAGCTAATTTCACCTATTTTTATTATTAGTTATACTATAGTAATTTCTGAGGTAAACCTCCTTCCGATTAGTTAAATAAATATTATATGAATTATTGCCTTTAGGTATCTGCTCACTTTTAAGCCTGATGGGCGAAATAGCTACAAAGCAATTTACACGGGAAAAGTAACTTTAGATGACGCCGGTTGGTGAATATCACAAGTTAAATCTTCAATATTTTACAACTTTTGTTTCCAGTAATCGACATACTTTGGAATGATACAGCTCGCATCTGTGTGGTGAACTGCAACGTATATCCTAATTTGTAAGAAATGTTTTTAATTAGACAAACTAATGTCTTCATTTAAAACTGCTATTCTATGTACAGCGAACAGTTCCGAGGTAGATGCATTTTGAAGAACACGAAGGAAGTAACCGATAGATTTTATGGAAAAAGTGGAATTCCAAATTTATTCGTGGTAACTAGTATTAATAAAAGTTTTTCTTTAACATTCAAATACAGAGTGGCCTACTGAAAACTAAACAGGCGTGTTTTGTGACACTAAACCAGAATTCTTCGAAAAACGCCCGAAACTAGTCAAATTCATTTGCGAGGGACTGGTAATACGGCTGCGTCCGTTCACTTCTTTAACCCCAAAAATGGGACGATTTTCACCATAAAAACTTCAAATACCAAGGGTGATGAAAAGGCATACCATTTGAAATCCGGATGAATTTGATTTGCAGTACTATTTTTATTTTCTGATTTAGAGCATTTCAAAGTTTCTGGGTAGTAAATGTTCTGGAGCATTTAAGGAATGAATTTCGTAAACACAAAACAAAAATTAAAAATTTATTTTTTTTTTTATTATAAATTACTTTACAATCTGTCAACGTGGACAATTAGTAAATGTTTTGACATTATTACTTAATTAATAAGATGGAGACATAACTTGTTGGAAATAGCCCATTAACAATTTTTTTATCACTTCACTAATTTGACTGTTTATAGCTATAACACTACACTCGCGGAGTCATTCAAAACGATTTGGTAGTTCTGACGGCTTGAATCTCTTAAGTCTAGGTTCCTCGTCTTCACTTTCAAGTAGACACTCTACTAATGTATTTGGGTGAACGTTAAGACGATCATGATAGCGGATGCTGTATCTTTGTATTTCTTCGTTAATTTTGGGAATTTTTTGATCACGGCGTATGACCTCATTCGGCACGTACCATGGTGCGTTAACAATCATTCTTAATGTTTTGGCTTGAAATCTTCTCAATATATCTATATTGGAATTACTTGCGGTCCCCCACAGCTGTATACCGTAGTTTGATGTTGGCTTTGTATAACAATAGTTTATTGTCTAATACTAATTGGGATTTACGTCCTATGAGCCAGTATGTTTTGCGAATTATTTCAACTAACTGTTTTCGTTTTGTCCATATGTGCTTTTTCCAAGTAAGCTTTCTATCCAGATGAATCCCTAAGTATTTGACACTTTCAGCAACGGGAATCTGTTGGTTATTAATGGATACAGGTGGGTAGGTTTCTCTTCTTGTGGTAAAAGTTACATGGGTCGATTTTGTCTCATTAATTTTAATGCGCCACTTTTTAAACCACAGTTCTATTATGTTTAGGTGCCTTTGGAGATTATGGGTTGCCATTTGCGCGTCGGAATGAGAGGCCAGCACTGCCGTGTCATCAGCGAATGTGGCAGTCATTGTTTCTCTCATAGTTGGTAGATCGGCAGTAAAAAGTAGGTATAAAAGTGAGCCCAGTACACTTTCTTGGGGGACACCCGATTTGATGGGAAATAAACTTGTTTGGGAATCACCATATTTGACTAAGAAGTGTCTGTCAGTGAGGTACGACTTGATAAGTTGGAAGAAATCTGGAGGTAGGTTTTGTTTGATTTTGAAGAGTAATCCATAATGCCATACCTTATCGAAGGGTTGAGAGACATCAATAAATACAGCTGAACAATACCTTTTGTCTTCGAAATCTTTTATGAGCTTGTCTACGACTCTGTGGATTTATTCGATTGTGGCGTGTTGTTTTCTGAAGCCAAATTGGTGGTCTGGTATTAGGTTGTTTGCTAGAAGTAGCGATGTTATCCTTCTCAGTAGCATTTTTTCGAAGACCTTAGATAATATCGGCAGAAGACTAATTGGTCGGTAGGATGATGCGATTTCTTTGGGCTTACCCGGTTTGGGATAAATTAAAAATAACATTTATATAACACCAAAGCATTTAATTGACTTATCATTGTTCTTTATTGTAGGTCACAAGCACTACCCATTGTTTTTGCGAGCATGATTACTGATAACTGTACATCGTGACGACAACGCAAAACTTGGACAAACATTTTAAGGCAAACGGTTGCCTTTACGCGTATGAACTAAGAGTACCTTATTTTTGTAATTTTTAATTCGCTTTCACAAAATAAAAAATTTTAAAATGTTCTACTAATAACAAAGTTAGAGCTAATATAAAATATAAGTGGTAGGTTAAGTGCCTGTTACGGTCAAGTCTGGTTTATTAAAATGGTTCTGTCACTATACTACATAGTGGTAAGTATGTAAGTATGTGTACCAAATTTGAAAGAACTATCTTTAAATTTGTGGAAATTACAATAAAAAGAAAAAATTAAAAATTGAAGTTTAAGGCGCTATAACTTCTTAAGGAAGGATTTTCTACCTAGGTATATTGAGTTTAATCGGTTAATTTTAACCTAAAGAATCTATGACTAAACGCTGGCCTATCCTTTCTGAGACACCCTGTATCTATGAAAAAAGGAAACAATGTATGAAAGCGATAGAATGTATAGTAGCCCTGTATAAAATACAATACTGTAATACTACTTATTTTTATGTATATTTCTCCATATCAACTATCCCTAACCAAAATTTAGTTTTCTCACTTACGGCTAATGGTTTTTGGCAGTTCTTTTCTCAAACTCGTAATGTACGAATCCGAACTAACGAGAAACATATGAAAAACATCCTGATTTGTACTTTTCGTTACTATACTTCTGCGAGTAGGAAAATCTGCACCTCCTGTAATCTTTATTAGGCGCCTCTTCATTCATTCATTGTAAGATTTGGGAGGGTGAGTTACCTCACGTGCACTTAGGCTACATAGGGGGGTCCATTGTGCTGCCTCCCCAGCAGCTCCCCAATTTCGGCATCACCCAAGTCATCCAATCCTTTGGATGTACTTGAGGACATCCGCAACTGGGGTGTTGCTGATTTCTGCCATATCAAACCAAAACTCTCCCAACATGGATCCTCTGATTGTTGCAAGAGCTGGGCAGTGACACAGGACGTGTTCTGCCGTCTCGTTGTCCCTGTTGCATTCTCGACAGTTTGGGTTTTCCGTCAGTCCCCTTTTAGTGTTTACCCATATTCGTTTGAAGTTTTTACGGGTTTCTTGGTTTAGCATAAAGCTTAATGTCAGCAGGGAATAACGGGTTCTGGTCCCTAAAGAGGTCGATCGGAGGCCAGTCTGGCAATCTCATCAGCCTCCTCATTGCCGTAGTTTCCTTTCACTCATATTAGAGAAAGAGATACCATCGAAAGCTTCACGGTACTGCAGTACCACTCTTGAGGTGCCGTTCAAGAACTGCATTTGCACTATGCATTATTCCCACTACCTCCGCTTGAAAGGCAGTAGCAATTTTGCCTAATTATATACTGTGGCGTAGGTTTAGGTCATCGCAGGATATTCCGGCGCCCGTTCCGTGCCTTGTTTTAGATCCATTGGTAAAGATGGATATGTCCATATGCTGGGTTGGCCCAGCATTGGCATAAACATTGAAGTGTCTATTGCAGTCTTACTGTGGAGGGAAGTAGTCTACCATTGTGCCTCTTCAGCTTCTTCTGAATGAAATCCAATAGGTAGCACTGCAACCCAATGATTTGTTGTCCATCCAGCAGTACTTTATGAACTGTAACTGGTAGTACCAGCTATACTTGTCCACAAAGCATTTCGCTGTGTCGGAAGCGTGCTGTCCAAATTTATTAGGATCAGTTGACGCGCCAGAAGTAATTGCCTCCAAAATCACAGAAAAACGTCTAATAAGATCCATATTGACTCCGGTAATGTCTGCTGTGCCATTCGGATACTTAAAATATCGGCTAGATGTGCTACCATCATTTGATGTTCCTGCTTCTTGCGTTACTATATCTACTTTAAGCCCTAATTTGTATTGAAATTCTTGCTGTATCTTTTTTTATACGCTTGCCTCTCATCTCTTGTTTGTGTAAAATTCACTCCATGAATTTGATTCTAGCGTGAAGCGGTGCATATTTAGTTTAAAGGCATCTTCACTGGTGGAAACCAGTTTATTGTATATCTTGATGTTTATTACATTCACCTGCATTCCAGTAAGGTGGGTTTCTTTCAAGTTCGACATTTTGGCATCCATCGCCGTTTCTTAACTTGCTTAAATATAACTACTTCCGCTTGGTCTTCTTCTAGAGATGGGAAACTTATTACGAAAAACTCCTTTAAACTGGACGAGTTTTGCTTATTAGATATCATTTGGTGACACAATACTTCATAACTAATAGCAATTTGATCCATTGATGACAGATGATAGAGATCAATTGGAATGCCACAATAGGGAATTTCACAATACTTCGTTAACTTACATGATATGATGACTAGAATAACATTAACATTTTACTCACCTTTTATACCCTTATCCTGCACTAATGCGTCTCATTAGGTACCCAAAACCACCAATCACACACTTTACGTAAAATGTACTAGAAAACACTCATTATCACACCCCACTACTGTTTAGGCAGGCTTAGGCAGCTATTGTCATTATCATTGTGAGATTTGGGAGGGTGAATAACCTCACGTGTACTTAGGCCACATGGGTGGGCCCACTGTACCGACTCTCCAGCAGATTCCCTATTTGGGCAGCACCCAAGCCATCCAATCCTTTGGATGTACTTCAGGACATCCGCAAATGGGGTGTTGCTGACTTAAGCAGCTACCATTGGCATAATTATTTAGGATAAAGTACATTTACGAATTTCGGTGGAAGGTTAAATATGTGCTATATTACTAAATAAATAATTATTAAAGGATTACTAAGACATTAGAGTTATCTTAAAATACAATTTTAGATCTAATGGAAATGCATAATCATCTAATTATTGCGTAATTTCCATTTGAGAAAAACAATCAATAAGGAAATTTTTAGTCCTCATTTACAGGACATTAACTTCTGAAAATTTTAACGTGAAAACGATTATGTTAATTCATGTTTGGTTGAAATATCCTGGTGGCGTCAGAAATATTGGTTTCTGTAGAAATAAAATCTACATAAAATTTTGAAAATCAAAGTATTTGGTAAAATTACTTTCTCCTCCCATTGGACACTGTGCGCCGTAGTTCGTAGTTGTTTTCTTTGGACATTTAAATGTTTTCTTCGATTTCAGAAAGAGTTGAAGGTTTCTTCGGAAATAATGAATGTGACAGTAGAAGCGCCGAATTATTCAACTGGCAACAGGCAAATAAGTATGTGAATCGCAAGTATGTCTTGGAATTAGTGAGAAAATTTCGACAAAACCGGGTCTGTCGCAATTAAAAAGCGAAATACTATAAACCCCGTAAGAAATGAAACGGTAAAAGTCGTGGTTCTGTACCACGTTGTTGTTGATCCTACGTTGAATACAAAGCAAATGGCTATTATATCGGGTATTAATAGAACCAATATTCAAGGAATTTGGAAACATCAGAAATTTCATTTCCTTTGCGAGACTGTAAGTAAAATAAATAATCAAAACTTTTCCGTTTAACCCCTATTTTGCGACGAATGCGCTTTTTTTCGCAAATAGTACAGTCAATAGCCAAAATTGTCGCTATTGGCCAGATTCTATTCATTTTTTGTGATTCATGATGACCCTTACCTGGTAATTTGACTGGACAGATGTACTTGGAATTATTGAAAGACAACATTGATTCAATGTTAACTAATATTATAGAGAATGATGATAATTACCTCGAAAATGATTTGATGTTCCAACAGAACTAATCTCCTGCGCATTATGCACTGGTTGTTCAGTAATTGGATCGATGGTTTCCGGGTCAATGGCTTGGAAGCAGAGGCGCTATTAAAAGGCCTGCGAGGTCGCCAGATTTACCTACGATAATTTTCTTTTTGTGGGGTCTTTTATAGAGTAAAATGTATGCAAGCCAACCCGATTCTTTATAAGATTTACGACACTCGTATATCCAACTAATGCTGTCTAATCGTTTCACAAATGGTTCAGAATATGTGGTGATATTTTGAACTAAACCTTTATTACTGTATGGACGCTGGTGATGCTCATTTCGAACATTTATTACAATTTTGGAGTACGTTTCAAAGGGTGGATCTTTTGATACCCCTTGCCATTAAACATTTTTAGGGTGATAATTTCATAACCAGTTTACGAATTTACCCTATTTCTAGGAAGTTGGTGAAGATATAACACTATGCTGGAAAACGTTTATGTACTTAGGAATTGGCTGTGTTGGTAAGAAATTCTTCACTTTCTATTGATTGAAAACTAAAGTTGCTGTTGCCTAATTAACATTATGAACGTATGAACTAAACTATCATATAATTTCACAAACTTAAACTGGTTTAATATATATATATATATATTGCTGTGATATCGTATTGGGGTGTGAAGGTATTTCAGTATTTAATTTTTGTTCCATTAAATCTTATATGGATGATAGTGAACGAGGGATGATGTGTGTTGGGATTTGGAGCTCTCTGTAATCTGTTTCCTTTTTGGCCTAAATCAATTCAAAAGTGCATTTAAGATAATATATTTTTTTTCTTTAGAATAGGAAGGAATGGAGAGTAATTCCTATCTATTGCATGCGATGTCCGATGGTTGTTTAGATATTATGTGATTTGTTAGTAGATAAGAGGTTGTGATTGAAAATCTTGATCCTCACTGGTAGGAGGAAAAATAAGAAGTTTTATTGATTAGTTACGAGAAAAATTATATAAATAAAGAGGGGTGTTTTTACGTACCTTGGTATAAAAGTCTTAGAATGAGATAGTTGTTACTATATTTTGTTACATCGATTATTGTAAAAGCTTATTATTATTTTATCTTGGAATTAAGTCGATTAAATTACAACAGTAATTTCTTTCTATGATTGTTCAACGTATTAAGGTTGTAGGGTGTCACAACAATATATATGTTAAAAAATAAGTAATAACTTTTCAGGTCTTTCCTTTGCGATAATAATTCTATTCGCGGCTTTAACCTGGCTTGTGGTTTGGTTGGTGCTAACTGTTGCAATTCTGTCTTGTGCAGCTTTAACAATCTATATGTGGTAAGTTTCTATCATATTTCAAATATTGTAATTTACTACTTAACGATTAGATGGAAGAATTCAGTATGTTCATAATATACTAAAAATTTAATTTTGCAACAAAATCGCTTCAATCATTTACTTTTATGAAACAAAGCGAATTCAAATTAAATGCAACACAATTTTGCAGGTTTCTGATGGCCGAAACAAATCAAAACTTGGATAAACAATCGAAAAATCCAGCAGCATTAGAGTTAGAGAAATTCAGAAGTTATCTAGCCTTTGCTTTGATTGGCACGTTTGTCACACCCTTGTTAATATTCACAGTTTTCCGCAACAGAAACAGAATGGAGGTGGTTATTAAATTATATGAAGAAGCTATCGAAGCTATTGATGCCATTCGCTTTCTACTTTTGCAACCTCTTCTGGTCAGTATAACGAACTTCATGTTTGAGTAGTATGATTAGGAAAATTGTCGATATGTTGATATTTTGACGGCAATACACGTTGTGGAACTCCAGGAAACCGGTATTTCCCAAACGTCGGTTTCTGTGTGTGTTTGAATTTATGTCTCTATGTAACGCTCTATATCTTAAAAACTACTACACCAATCTGAAGAACAACCAACATTGATTAAATTAGATGTGTTATTGCTGCCATCCGAAACCAGAAATGAAAACTAGATATCCTCTTTGCTATTATTTTTCAGAACAATGAATTTTTATAATAATGGAGAATCCTGAAAGGGTATGAATTCAAATGAAATACCAAATTCCTCATTTGGTAGTCTAAAAGCTATTTTTAATTACTGCTTGTAATTCACACCTTTTAATACAAATTTACGAATCCATGTTGCAAGTGTTCGAGCAGAGCATATATATATATATATATATATATATATATAAATATATATCTTGTTAAGTATAAACTAACACCAAAACTGGATCGCACAGTCATGTGTCTCATATTTATCCTTTGCTGGTATTTAAAAGAAAGATCATACAAAATTTACATATATGCTGAAGAGAAAACTTTTGGTACACCATCATTGAACGTTTGGTGGTAAGACGTCGTTCCGATTCGACTTTTAACTGTAGCCCCCCCCCCCCTGTTAGTCTTGGTCCTAAGGAGAAGCACGTGACAGAGACACCAGTGCCCAGCAGTGAGACGAAAAATGTGTACAGTACCAATAATAAATCATTGATTTTGGTTTTTATTTACACAGCCGGCCTGTCCTCTTCCACATCCTTCTACCAGTGGCTAGCCTTCCAATTATTTACCTTTAAAATATCCATGGCATTCTAGTCGACACAGTCTTTCCATCCATTCTTTGGTCTTCCTTTGGGTCACTGACCATTTGTCCTGCATATACTCTCAGTGGGCTTCTTGCATTCTCGATCCTCAAGAGATGTCCAGCCCGTCTAACGATCTAATAAAATCAAACCATATAAATGTTTCCCGAAACACTACTTGTCAATGGTATTGGTAGGATTGCTAATCTAAACTGAATCAGTTTACATTAACCACTGGAATTTAATTGAAAAAAAAAATTAGAAATAAAATATATTTCAGACTGTCATGTTTATATCTACAACACTATCAGGTTGGATGTATGCCACAGTATGGATAGAAAGTGCAGGAAATGCGGAAAGACCAAAACCACAGTATTTTATATATACGAAAGATCCCGGAATGGTTGTCGCCCGATGGTACAATATTTTCGCGGCGTTATGGTTGATACGTTTCTTTTTAGATTGTCAACATATGGTTACCGCTGGAGCTGTTTCCTTTTGGTATTTTTGCAGGTGCTTAGATATTTGAACCGGTATATTTTAAAATATTACAAAAGTGATTGTTTTAGAGATAAAAATAATTTAGGGATCCCTATTATCTACGGATTCTACAATTTACTGGCATATCATGTAGGTTCGGTATCATTGGGATCGCTTATAACCCTTCTATCCGTAATACCAAGAGCAATTTTATTATTAATGCAAAAACACTTCAAAGAGAAAAAAGAAAACCTCACAGCTAAATGTTGTTTATGCTGGACGCGTTGGCGGGAAAATATTTTAAAATATTTCACGAAAGATGCGTACATCGAAATTGGTAAGTTAATTTCCTTTTCATTCTTAGCATATCACTTGCAAACTGGCTCAAAATATGAATATGTAGACGCACTCCTAACCATTATCACCCTCTCTTAAGTACTAGCAAAAATACACGTAGGTTCACATGTTACTCACACTTAGCAAAACTATTTTAAGTTATACGTACAATAGTAGAAGGATTGGATGCGCATAAAAAAATTCAAGAAGCGCAGTTTGCTCTACAATTAAAAATCCGATGCCAGTCGTCTAATTACTCATTTTTACACATTTCTAATGTATTATGGAACATGGTCGCGTAATGTTAGGTTTGAAGACTAAACAGAAAGATAACCTCATTAGAGGTTTACTGTGCCAATGTATTTGTGTCTGCTATTGCATTAGTCTTTATAGTACAGAAATGAAAGTAACATAACATAACATAACCTTTATATTTGGGCAAGCTACAGGCCTAAAGAAACTTTCAGCTCCAAACAATCAGTAGAAGAAGGCCCGTAAGCAGCCGAGATATCTTAAAGCGATGGGTAATCTAAAGAGCTAAGGAGCCTTGCAGCTTCAGCCGAGAGATTATGTTAAAGTAATTAGCAGGAAAAAGTCCGTAAGAAGCCGAGACTTGTAGCTTTAGCCGAGATATGTTAAAGCGCAATTAGCAGGAGAAGGTCCATAAGCAGCCAAGATACCTCAAAACGCTGGACAAGGTAAAGGGTTAAATAGATCTGCAGCTGCAGCCGAGATACCTGCAGGAGAAGGTCCGTACGCAACCGAGACCTGTAATTTCAGCCGAGATATGTTAAAGCTCAATTAGCAAGAGAAGGTCCGTACGAAGGCCCCTACGCAGCCGAGACCTGTAGCTTCAGCCGAGATACCTCAAATCGCAATCAGCAGGAGAAAGCCAGTAAGAAACCAAGACTTGTAGCTTTAGCCGAGATATGTTAAAGCAATTAGCAGGAGAAGGTCTGTAAGCACCCAAGTTACCTCAAAGCGTTGGGCAAAGTAAAGGGTTAAAGAGACCTGCAACATTAGCCGAGATAACTCAAATCGCAAGCAGCAGGAGAAGGCCCTTAAACAGCCGAGGTATGTTAAATCGCAATTAATAGGAGAAGGCCCGTAAGCAGCCACGATACCTCAAAGCGCTGGTCAAGGTAAAGAGTTAAAGAGACTTGCAGCTGCAGCCGGGATACCTTAAATCGCAACCAGCAGGAGAAAACCTGTAAGCAACCGAGACCTGTAGTTTTAGCCGAGGTAATTTAAAGCGCAATTAATAGCAGAAGGGCTGTAAGCAGCCAAGATATGTCAAAGCGCTGGTCAAGGTAAAGGGTTAAAGAGATTTGCAGCTGTAGCCGGTATACCTTAAATCGCAACCAGCAGGAGAAGGTCCGTATGCAACAACCGAGACCTGTAGCTTCCGCTGAGATATGTCACAATACAATTAGCAGGGGAACGTCCATAAGCACCCAAGATACCTCAAAACGCTGGGAAAGGTAGAGTGTTAAAGAGACCTGCAACTGCAGTCGAGATACCTCAAATCGCAACCAGCAGGAGAAGACCTGTAAGCTGCCGAGATTTGCAGTTTCGGTCGAGATATGTCACAAAGAAATTAGCAGGAGAAGGTCTGTAAGCACTCGAGATACTTTAAAGCAAGGGAAAGGGTTAAAGAAACCTGCAGCTGCAGATGAGATACCTCAAATGGCAACCAGCAGGAGAAGACCTGTAAACAGCCGAGACCTGAAGCTGCAGCCGAGATATTTAAAAGCGCAATTAGCAGGAGGAGGTTCGCAAGCACCCAAGATGCCCCAAAACGCTGGGCAAGGTAAACGGTTAAAGATACCTACAGCTGCAGCCGAGATACCTCAAAGCACAATCAGCAAGAGAAGACCCGCAAGTAATCGAAATACCTAGGCGCTGAGCAAATTAAGAGCGTAAGAAATTTGATTCTCGGCGGTTAGGTCAAAAATCTCCCATATGACAACTAACGTTGCTATTTCAGGCTATGGACGGATGCTTAGTGGTGATAGCATCCAAGTTTTAAAAACACAACGTATTTATGGTCACGTTAATTATGATGCAGATCTCTGCTTCAAAATATTAAATGTTAGCAGAAATGTTAGTACGGCGTACCACACATGCGTGTGTAGTTTCAACAAAAAACTAATTTTAATTTAGGTAGATCATGGACTAGGTTAAACGATCATTTATCACAGCAGCACTTCTGTCAGCAGTAATAGAAGTGCAATTTATGTCCTAGTAATATCTGAAAAACAAACCCCAAAACAAAAAAGAATATTTTAAGAATAAAATATATATTACAATTACCTATAAGTAGGTATTGTATAATTTTTTTCATTATATATGAAAGCTAATAAATTAATTTATGTTACATTACCTCCATGTTGAAAATTTAAATTATAAGCCTGATGTATTTAAACATAATCGCAAAGGCGGACCGCTACAATAATTGTAAAAAAAGGTTTAGAAACATTACACGAAATATTAAATGTTTGTCAGAAAGTTTCCTCGCTTTTTTTCTTTGTTTATTGGTCCAATGACCTTTGAGGCCATTTTCTAGTGCTTGTTTATGTAACAATATCTTTGTATCAAATTTAAAATTTGTAAATAGGCGTACTCTGGGTCCACATCTACACATATTACTTAATATTTATTTTTAAGTTATATATGGACATCCCTTTCGTTTAGCGGGACGACGAGCTTTCGAAGTACGCATGGCTAATAATGTTGACATTATTGCCATAAAAGAAATTGGCAATTTTGTATTGCTTTTTGCAAATATTTTGGTTTGTGCTGCCACCGTCCTAGTTGGAGCAATACTTTTACAGGTACTTGAAATTAATTCTGCATATTTATCCATAAAAATGTACCTACTTTGAAAGGTTGTAATTAGGTTTTTAGGAACGTTAAATGATACGCATGTAAAAGGTATTGAAAGCGTTAATTGTATTCCAATCAAAAAATGTGATGGAGTCAAAGGTTCAATATCATTTGGGTCATTAGAAAAACGGCTTAAAGGGCGGGAATTGAGTATAGCTTCGATTTGAACCAACAAGGTATATCATTCGTCGAATGTCAGATGTGCATTCCCCGTCACACGTTGCAAGTGAAATTTTACACTTTTGATTCCCGCC
Source organism: Limonius californicus (assembly GCA_014611495.1). NCBI lineage: Eukaryota > Metazoa > Arthropoda > Insecta > Coleoptera > Elateridae > Limonius > Limonius californicus. The sequence continues at coordinate 26,130 of JABXWE010000165.1, forward strand.
TCCCATAAACCGCCAAAATACGGGGAGCGAGATGGGATGAAGTGCCACGTTATGTTTTCCTTACTTACGGATTCGACGATTACGTTTTCATTTTCAGCGTTTATTAAAAAATGTTGCCATTGCCAATGTGCCATTGTCGGAGTAAATATTAAGAGGCATGTCACTGCGTGATATGAATCGACGCAAGGCTGCCACTAAGTGGTACTAAGATCTGCTACTAATTCAATGTGAATCGCCTTTGTTACGAAACAGACAAACATGCATATGCCTTGATTAATCTGCATCCGCGACCTCTTTTGTTTTTAATTAAAAGGGTCAGCATAATCAACTCCACAGTTATGAATGGGAGAACTTGGGATCAAATGATCTTTTGGTAATGAACCCATATGTTAGGAGCGTTTTTCGTTGAACGTTTTTATTAAACTCACAAATAAGTTTATTTGAAAGAAACCAAGCTTCACATATTTCTTGTATACTTATCGTAAGGTTAGAGTGTTGGAATTGAACCGTGCTTAGACAATTGACAGACGAGGGTCGCAATTAAGCGACACCACATATGGTAACATGAAAAAGAAAAGGACTCAACAATCTGTTGCTTTTATTAAGTACTGTAATATGACTCACCCCCACCCCTCTTTACTCCGCTGTACGGGCAGGTTACTGGTAACACTTGGATGGAATAATTAACCCTTTGATTGGACCGCTCAGGTGATAGTTAACTTCCACATCATTGTCCATTAGATAATTACTTCTGTTTTAATACCATTTAAACATCTGAAATCCAGTAGCAGTGGCGCACTCTCGAAGGAGTCAATAGGCGATTGATTAGATCCACCTATTTCTCTGTGACAACCGTGCGAACTGCCCAGCACGAAACATGTAACACAGGATTCGTTAGGGCATCTGCCCAAGCAATTCCTTAACTACCGTGGCTAGCCACACTTGTACAAGCTTTCAATATCACCTGGCCAAACTTTGAGATCTCTCAATAACAGAGACCTCTCAATCACAACCACACTCATATAACGAGCAATACTGATCAGCAATCACACTTTATCTAAGTAGCTACATACCACAATATTCAATCACTAGTGCACTATAATAATTAGCTAGCTACATGCATAACACGTGCAACCCAAACAAGACGTCACAACCATCTGCCCTTCGCACCCGGGCTTTCTTTCGTACGCCCCCGTACTTAAGACGTCTGCTGCGTATTTCCACTCTCTCGAGGTCAAGAATGCGACCCTAAAATCTTTCTTTATTCGAATCACCAAAATATATACAGTTTATATCAAAATAAATTTTTACACCTAACACATAATATAAGTAATGGGTTTTGGCTTGGCCTTGAAGCACATGATACATTCATGAATGGCCTTTTTCACAGAGTTTCGCCTGAAATGGGACAATATTTTTCTCTAAGTGAGGCCAATAAACAATTTGCGCCACAATGCATCAGTCGAACATGTTCACATATTATTATTAGTTTAGATAACGCGTGTCCAGCTGGTAATATTATTGGATGTTTTTTCGCATATTCAAAATTTGTTCGTTGTATACGACCGCCCACGCGTAGTAGGCCCCGGTCATCAATAAAAGGATTGAGAGATAATAAGGAACTGTTAATCCCTTTCTTAAGAGTCAGGTTTGAAACTTCGGAGTGAAAAGCATCTCCCTGGACTAACCTTAATAATAATTCCAGCGCCTGTTGTAATTCACTAACTCTTAATGAACCTTGTAGCTTACTGCTGGATTTCGATAATGAATTGTTAATGAATTTTAAACAATAAGCTACAACTCGTTGCAGTTTCCACAAGGATAAATAATTTTCAAATAGGTTTAAATTGTCTGGGGGAGCCACTAGGTTTACAGAAACACGGACTTCCGGAACATTATCAACATAAATTATTTCTTTATTATCTCCACTATGAAATGAACTATCAAATGGGAATTTAGGCCCATTCCACCATAGAGAAGATTTTCCTAACTGGGACGGTTCTACACCTCGAGAAATTAAATCCGCAGGGTTTATTGCGTATTCACATGTCTCCAATCCGTTACGTCTGTTAATTGCTATATTTCGGCGACTCGAATCGCGACAAATGTTTTCCATTTGTTTGGCGCTGCTTTTAGCCAGCTAAGAACAATTGTTGAGTCGCACCAATAGCAATTTTTGTCAAAATCGATATTAAAAGATTGTTTTACCTGGTTTGCAAAATTTGCCAAAACCAATGCACCACACAACTCCAAGCGCGGCAGAGAAATATTTTTTAAGGGTGCTACCCGCGATTTAGTGCAGAATAAATTGATGTGGCATGAATCTAATTGATCGATGCTGCGAATGTAAACGCAAGCACCTTCAGATGCGTCACAGAAACCATGTAACTCAACAGCAACAGGTTTTTTGCATATATATAACCAACGTAGGTATACTTAATTTATTTATTAAATGCAGTTCATTTCTCAAATTAAGAAATTTGGTGTGGAGATCGAGAGGCACTGACTCGTCCCACGACAGTTCAAGTTGCCAGAGTTTTTTACTGATCATCTTGGCCGTTATGATGATTGGACCAAATAACCCTAAAGGATCGAAAATTTGAGCAATACACGACAATATTGTTCTTTTTGTAATTTGTTTTTGGTGACTTAGTTCTCGCGCATTATACTGAAATTTGTCCGCCGAAGGATTCCATAAAATTCCTAACGTCCCTACATTATCCGTAATTGGAATTAGTTCTTGCTCCAAATTATTATTAGCTCTTATGCTGTGAAGGATTATTTTGTCATTTGACGCCCATTTTCGCAATTCGAAACCGACTGACTTTAAAATTTCTGAAATTTGGTTTGCAACTGTAATGGCCAATTCTTTGGACTAGAAGCCCGTTAAAATATCATCGACATAATGTTATGTTATTTTCAAATTCGCCGCTTTATATGAATCAATTTCTTAATTTGTTTGCCGTTTCGTAAAAATTAATAACGCTATTTTAATTGCCGTTTGTATATTGGATACAGTTTTGGTTACGTTGCGTCTTTAAAGAATTAAGCATTGAGTTTTATTGGTGTTTTCCGTCCTGAAATTTATGACCCAAGGGAGTCCCAGAGCTGTTCAAGGTTTTTCTTTGTAAGATATTTTTCGCCGTTGTTAAATAGTTTCTTTTGTGTCAAAATTGCAGACTCTTTTTCGCCGCGCTCGACCTCGGACTGTTCCCAGAACTCACGTGACCCATATTCTAGAATATTTCATCATATGTCGAAATATGGTGCAATTTTGGGAGGAGAGTGGAGATCCCCGTTGCATTTTTAAGTCAGTCGAAGCTAGACCTTTAAGACAGACGGACGTAACTTCGAATATAGTTTCTTTTCCTTCGTGGCGCTTCTGTTAATTTTACCGTATTACCGTTTGCTGTAGAGCAAAACCAACTCGACTTAAGGTCGGATATATAAATAATAGCCGAATGTTCGCTTTGGTGTTGGACAATTAAAATTAATTGCTCCTGTCGAATTCAGTTCAGATCATTGTGATGTGAAAAGAAAAAAAAAGGAAATCGTGCAAGTGTTTTGCTGGAATTTGGTTCATTCCCGTCGTCCGAAAAAGTCTCGCTTCTGTCTCTACGTTAACTGACCTAGTTGGAAGCAACTTGTCACTCTACTGGGGTGTAACAGCCACATCTCGTCCCAACGCTACCCCGAAGAACGTTGTCTTCCTTCTCTTTTTTGGCCCTGCAACCGGAAATTGCCGGAGTTGTGCCTGCCTTCTCCGAACTTCAAGGTAAAGAACCAGTTTTTTTTGTTGTGCAGAGTAAAATAAACCTTTTTTTCCTCGCGCAAACTTGCAAAATTTCGCGATATTGAACTTTTGTTATGCACCCTAAAAGCGATCCTCAATCGCCATTTATTTATTGTTGTTTGTAAAAGACATTAATACTGTATTTTTCCTGTAAACTCTACGCCATTGGCCACACAGATTCATTATAATATAAATATTGTGCGTCAACGGCGGCGAGCTTTCTGAACGTTCATTTCATTGTATGGTCATATTTTAACCGTTTCATTATATGTATTTTAAAGTTTACTGTCCGTTATTGTGTCTTTTGTACTTGTTGGTGTAAGAATTTTGCAAGCTTTAAATATATAGGAGGAGGCACAATCACGGTAAGTTCCATTCCCGTAAGCTGTTGGCTTCTCGGCCTTCCACGAGGACCTACAATCAGCTGGATTTGGAAGGTGGCGCCCACTAATTTTAACTCGCCCTGTACACAACTAAAGATTTTCTCCCATAAGCGATTTTCACGAACTCCCCCTACTCCTCTGAGCTAAGCTGTAGGCCCTTTTCCATCAAGCTAGTTACGAATCGTCGAAAAAGCTCGATTGGCCCATAACAATAAAAATCCCTTGCAATTATACGTGAAGCCATTGGTTGTTTATCTCTATATTCGAGTGCCAGTTGTTTTAGGCATCGTATGGCCAAAAAAGAGGCCGATGCAGTGCCGTAAGTTACTATGTTCAATTCATAGCACTTGATTGGTGCGAAATTACTAGGCCGCCACAAAATTAATTGCATATGTCGCTGCTCGTCATTAACTAAAACTTGACGGTACATTTTGGCAATGTCCGCAGATATAAAAAATTCGTGTTTGCGGAAGCGACATAATATAGAAAATATATCATCTTGTATGGTAGGACCAACACATTGGATTTCATTTAAAGAAGGACAGGAAGATGTGGTACCAGAAATGACAGTTTTCATAGAGGCATCAAATACTACGCGCACTTTGGTGTTGGCACTGGTTGCTTTTAATACCGCGTGATGCGGTAAATAATATTTACAATTTTTAATTAATGAATGGTCGTCTATCTCGGTCATATGACCCAAACCTTTGTATTTATTTAAAAATTCGGTATACTCAGCCTTTAGATTGGCGTCGCGATCTAGTTTTCGCTCTAATGATACAAAACGCTTCATAGCCAATTCCTTTGATTTGCCTAGTTCGGACATATTGTCCTTTAAGGGAATGCTTACTATAAATCTATGCGGAAACGCATCGGCGCGTTTGTGGGTTTTCACAAAATGGTCTTCGCAATACTTTTCCTCTACGGAATATTTTAAATAATTGCATTTTACGTGACATTCTTCCAAATGTAGCACCAATAGGAGAGTGGATAGACGGCAGAAGGCAGGAATGGAACGACCACATTAGTAGAATGGACAGTGAACGCCTAGTACGAATAACGAAGGATAAAATTCCAACAGGAAGAAGAAGCGTCGAAGACCGAGAAAAAGGTGGAGAGACAGCTTATAGTGCTCAATAAACTGGTATGGAACAAGCACTAGCCTATTAAGAAGGAAGAAGAAGAAGAATTCTTCCAAAGACCAAAAATTTTCTAACTGCCCATGCAGAGTAGTTGTATTGAAATGAGCTAGTGTTTTGTTGGTGGCATTTTTGCACCTACCTTGAGTGAACGTGTCCCCCAGTATCCAGCCCAGTTGTGTCTTTTGCAGTACAGGCATATTTTTGCCCAAATTATGCTGACCGTTACATAGAAGTTCCCAAAAAATATTTGCCCCAATTAACATGTCAACCTTTTGTGATAGGTTACACTTAGGATCCACTAATTTAATATTGTTAGGAATATTGAGCCTTGTTAAATCAAAAGAAATTGTTGGCAAATGATCCGTAATGTGATCTATTAGGAAGCACGTTATGTCGGCTTTATAATTGTTTATTCTTGATTTAATAGCAATTCCCGTTTTGTAGTTTACTATGGAACTTGATCGACTGACTCCCGTGATAATTAAATTATGTTTTTGTTTCTCCAAACCTAATCGGTTGCATAGATCGGTCGTAACAAAACTTGATTGACTTCCTGGATCTAAAAGACACCTACAGGTTTGAAGATTGCCTCGTATGTCCGCTACTTGAATGCAAGCAGTAGATAAAAGAATTTGGGAAGTTTGCGTATTGCATGCATGACCAAAACAAGAGTTAATCTGTTGCGACTCGATTTCATTTTCATTTGCAATCACGGATTCAATTTTGGCGGGCGCTTGCGATATGACTGCGTTGTTTTCTATTTGCTTGTCTTCTCTGACAATTTGACTGGGACAAGAATTAGAACCAAATTCTATATGTAAAAGTGTGTTGTGTTTTTTGCCACATTTTAGGCAGGGCCTCAAGGTACATAATTTGGTTACATGATTTCGTTTTAAACAATTCATACAAACGCCAAGACGCCTAGCTGACGCAATGCGCAATTTTATAGTAAGCTTAAGAAATGCTTCGCAATTGTAAATGGCATGATTGTTATAATTACAGTAAACACAACTGGGAAACTGTTTTTCTGTGCTCACATGAGCCCTTGTTTTAAATGTATTTAAGGAGTTGTTGCTAAACAGAGCTGCGGTAGTCTCCACTGACGCTAAGACCTGGCATCGGTTTTCCAGAAAATTTATAAATTCCGGAATGGTGGGAAATTCGCGCTTCCCTTTATGCAATTCCCATTCATGACGCGTGGTTGCACTTAATTTGACACTAACTATATAAATAATTAATGTGTCCACACTGGGTTGTTGATAATTCTTAAGTGATTCAACAATTTTTAAAATACTGTCCAAAAATATTTGTAACGCTAGGTGCGATTCCTTTTTAATATAATCTAATTGAAATAGTGCCTTTAGATTATTCTGAACAATTAATTTTTTATTTTTAAACCTCATTTTTAAGAGGTTCCAAGCTACGGTATAATTTTCTGCTGTGATTTTTAAGGATTTTAGTGCCTGAGCGGCGTCTCCTTCAACGGCAGAAATTAAGTACCGAAATTTTTGAATTTCCGCTAGTTTGGGATTCTTCTTCTTCTTATGTTGCTTCTCCTAGTGGAGGTCAGCTATCATTAGGGCAATCCGTACTTTAGATACTGCTGATCTAAATAGTGTTGTCGTGCTTTTTCCGTACCACTCACGGAGATTTCTAAGCCATGACGTTTTTCTTCTTCCTCTACTTCTTTTACCCTCGATCTTTCCTTGCATTATTAGTTGTAGGATCCGATATCTTTCGTGTCGCATGATATGTCCGAAATATTCCAGTTTGCGTTTTTTTATAGTATTTAAAATTTCGGGGTCTTTATTTACACGTCGAAGTATTTCCATATTGGTAATTCGATCTATCCATGGCACCTTTAATATCCTCCGATATACCCATAGCTCAAAAGCTTCTATCTTCTTACACATATCTTTTGTGAGTGTCCAACTTTCAAGTCCATATAGTAACACTGGAAATACGTAGCATTTTGTCATTCTAATTCTCAAGTCAAGATTAATTCCATTATTACACAACAGGTTCTTCATTTTGATGAAAGCACTCCTTGCTTGTGCAATTCGTGCTCTAATTTCCTGTGTATTATCGCAGTTGTTGTTTAGTATACACCCTAAGTATTTGAATGATGTTACGGTGTCTATTCGTGTGTTGCCTATACTAACGTTGGGGAGCGGTAGCAGTTCTTTCGAAACTATCATTATCTTGGTTTTGCTGATGTTAATTGTTAGTCCATATTGTCCACTTATTTCCACTATCTTGTTTAACAGCGTTTGCATATCACTTTCACTATGGGTTATTAAGACTGTGTCATCTGCATAACGGATATTATTTATTAATTCTCCTCCAATTTTTATACCTTCTGTCGCTTCGTACAGAGCTTCATTGAATATCGTTTCTGAATAGATGTTAAAGAGAAGTGGTGACAATACACATCCTTGGCGGACCCCTTTTTTTATGTCTACATACTCTGTCAACTGGTCTTCTACCTTGACTGCAGCCTTTTGATTCCAATATAAATTTTTAATTATGCGGATGTCTTTTTTATCTATGTCAATATTTTCAAGAATATCAATTAGCTTGGTATGCTGTACTGTGTCGAACGCTTTATTATAATCAATAAAACATAGGAACACATCTCTATTTACGTCCCTGCATCTTTGTGTAAGAACTTGCATACTGAAAAGAGCTTCTCTTGTTCCTAAATTAATTCTGAAGCCAAATTGTGTGTCAGTTATTCTTTCTTCACATTTACGATATATTCTTGTGTGTATTATTTTCAGGAATATTTTAAGTGTATGACACATTAGGCTAATTGTCCTGTGATCGTTGCAAGTTTTTGCGTTAATTTTCTTTGGGATTGTGATAAAAGTAGATTTCAACCATTCCTCGGGTATATGTCCACTGTCGTATATACTATTAAATAAATCGCAAAGTATTTCTACGCCATTGTCTTTCATCAATTTAAGGATTTCCGTTGGTATATTATCTGGCCCAGTAGCATTGCCTGCTTTTGTTAATTTTATTGCTTTCATAACTTCATCTTTCATAATACTAGGCCCCGAGTCAGCATTTCCATCTTCATTGTGGTATGGTCTTACGTCTTCAAATAGTTGTTCTATATATTTTTTCCAGGTAGTAAGTTTGTGTTCCATGTCTACTATGATATTCTTTTCGTCATTTATTAGAATGCTTCCTGTGTTTCTTCTATATAATCCGAGTGTTTCTTTTATCTTTTTGTGTAGATTAAAGTTGTCATGTTTTTGTTGTAATTCTTCAATTTCTTCACAATTTGCTGCTAACCATTGTTCTTTAGCTCGTTTAATTTCTCGTTGTATTTCTTTATGTATTTTTCTATATTTTATTTCATTGCGTGATTTCCACTTCCTACGTTCTTCCATCAGTTGTAGAATTTCATCTGTCATCCATTCTTGTTTTTTCCTTCTTTCTTTGTCGGCTTTTAAATTATCTTCACAAGTTTTCATCATTACCTTCTTCATATTGTTCCATTTCTCATTTACGTTTCCTGTCTGTAGTTGTAGTGCTTCTGCTAGTTCGCGTTGCACTTTGTTCCTAACTTCTTCGTCCTTTAATTTTCTTATGTTCCACCTTTCTGACTTTTTTGGTTTATTTTCAGCTTTTACCCTAACCTTTATTGTTCCTACCAGCACATTATGATCAGAGTTTACGTCTGCACCTGGATACGTTTTTGCCGATGTTATGCAATTTCTAAATCTCTTATTTATAAGGATATAGTCTATTTGGTTTCTCACTATTATCCGGCCATTATCTTGAGGGGATTTCCAGGTATATAGTCTTCTTGGTGGTAATTTGAAGAATGTATTGGATATTACGAATTTCTCTTCTTGGCAAAATTCTAAAAGTCTATCACCACGGTCATTTCTTGTACCGAGTCCATAATCTCCAATTACATCATCGTATTTCCCTTTGCCTATTTTTGAGTTAAAATCTCCTAGTATGATGTTTAAATCTTGGTGCTTTATAAGTTTGAGTACATTATTTAGTTGTTCATAAAATTCATTTACGTTTTGCTCATCTCTGTCTTTGTCTGGAATTGTTGCCGGAGCATATACATACTTGAATTAAGTCGGTGATAACCGGTTTTGTATTTAATTGTATAAGCATTATTCTCTCCGAAATAGGTACAAAGCTTTTAACTATATGGTTGATTACTTTTGAAACTATGAAGGCTACTCCATTTTTGTGTTCATTACCATGATTTCCTGAATAATAGACGACATGATTTTCTTGTATACTTTTGCCTGAATTCGGCCAACGCATTTCGGTTACTCCCAAAATATCTATTTTTAGTCTATTCATCTCTTGTATTGTGTTACTAAGCTTTCCTGCTATAAACATACTTCTGACATTCCAAGTGCCAATTTTATATTTCCTCCCGGGGATTCCTAGCACCCTCTTGCCATCTAAGGCATGCCGGGGACTGAGGGCCGTTTCGTTCCTAACTTCTGCCATAATGATTGTACATGGGAAAAATTTATAAGGTGGTGGTCTCCCGTTGCCTTCCACCTTACGCTGTGTTTTGCTGTTGACTATGGATACCATTTAGGCCTCTACTCTTCCAAGGGAGCTGTTCTGACCTTCTAGATCTCCACCTCCAGAGGATATTGAAAGTGCAGCTGTCCACAGGATGTTTAGAACAACTAAATAAATACCTCGGCAACTAAGCCGCCCTCTTTAGTAGAAACTGATGAACTTCGACTATCTAAAGTAACTTGGCTGACGATAAGTTCTTTATCAAGCCAACAATGGAAGTCCAATAAACCAAACCTATTTTTAACTAATAACTTAACCTCAGAGCAAACTGTGGGGCTACATCAAAGTGATTGTAGTTTCCAGGTGTTACTAAGTACATGGATGAAATAACTTGGTCAGGACTAAACGTGATATAAAACAAGATGATGATGATGATGAAGCAAAGGTTCGCAAACGGCCTTCTAAAAAATAGTGTTATTCATATAGTGGACCAAATTTAGAAATTATTTCGCAATGGTGCTTTTGGACTAAATGTAAAATTAGAAAAAATCTATACGGCCAAGCTATAAAAATGTACCAGGATGGGACAACTACAATGATACCAGGATAGGATAACTATAATGGTACCGATATGGGACAACTATAATGGTACCAAGATGGGACAAATATAATGGTGTCAGAGTGGGACCAGGATAGAACAACTAAAATAGTACCAGGATTGGACCAGGATAGGACAACTATAATGGTACCAGGATGAGATAACGGCGATGGTTAAAACCACTATAATGGTATCAGGATGGGGCAGTTATAATAGTACTAGGATGGAACAGCTGTAATGGTGCCAGTATCGGACCGGGATATGACAACAATAATGACACCAAGATTATACAACTATAATGATACAAGAATGGGACAACTATAATGGTACCAGGATGGAGCAACTACAATGGTAGCAGAATGGAACAACTAAAATAGTACCAGGATTGGACCAGTATAGGACAACTATAATGGTACCAGGATAGTAATGCTTGTCGTGGGTAGGAGCGGAGAAATCGTAAAGGTTTGGTTTTACGAAAAATAAACTGTATATGTAATACTTAACATTTATTATTTGATACAAAATTGGCCAGACCTACAGCCGTCGTTGACGAAAAAAAATGAATTGTTTCAATCTGAATTGAACTCTGTTATTTAAAGCAATTTTTGAAGGTTGGAAAAGTTGAAATATGAGAGAAAGTTCTATTACCGAAAGTTGTTTGTCTTAGAACTAATGTGTTGGTTAATGTACTGTTATCTTAAAGATCTATGTTAGGAAAATAACAACTTAAGTCTAAATACATGAAATACTTAATCTACATATAACAAGTGTAAAAATAACTAATCTATACGGATATAACACCTCCGTCGCTAAGTTTGAGTCTTCCACGGCTCAAAATACAGGTGCAGTGGGAAGTTGCTGTGTTCTTGGTCGGGTGTGTGATGACCGGATGGGCTGCTCGGTTAAAGGGACTTCTGTTTCTTCAGCCTTGGTTGCTTCATATGGAACAATTAGTTCCGAGTTACGCTGTCGTGGGCCTGATCGATAAAACCAAGGGTTTGTCATGCTGGTAATATATAAACATGGTTTGCAACAGTAGTTGTTACGGCCTTTCCTACAGCATAAGAAAAGTATAATCAGTGTTATGAGGCAAGAGATAAATATTGTAAACCATGGCGTATGTTTTTCAATAAATGTTTTGTCTACGCTTTCTAATGCTGTTTTTAACTCGAACAGGTGAGTTTTAACTTCTCTTAGGTTGTCTAAGTCTATATGCTGTAGTTTTACAGGAGTGACAATGGCTAATTTCTCTTTAACATTGTCTTCGCAACAGTTATATCCTATTGAGGGTAGATCAATAGTGTGGCTACTGGTGGAGAATTGTTGTTCATCATTGAGGATTTGAATGGATCCAATAAATAGGTTGCATCCTGGTGATGGTTGTATAACACAGCTGACAGTAATAGTAGTGTAGGATGTAGTTTTTGCAGTGTTGGTTGGACAATCTTCTATAATGTCCAGGGGATGTACGGGAAAGATGAGCCAAGTTTTATCCGTCAAAGGTTGAACTTTGGTTGCGTTGATTTTGATAAGATGTCGTTCCTTGTGACATGATTCATATCTGCCCGTATGTAATATCTGCTGGATTTCGCAAGGTGATGTGGAATCAATTAAATGGTAAACAGATGCTATGCAGAGAAGTACATGGTTATTTATGTTTTTACATCGTTGAGGTATAAAATATTGTGTGTTGTCTTCAGAGATAGCAAGGTAGGGTGATATAGGAATTATTGTGAAAAATACATTTGATATGTTTGTTTTGGAAGGTAACGAATGCAAATGATAATAACTATATGTTTTTAAAGAAATTAATGGAATGTGCAAGATAAAAATTATTTTGGTATTGATTTTATAAGATGAAATTTCAATAATATTTTGATAAAAGGGTATATTTTCTAATGTAGCTTTCATTGGTAATCTCGTTTTCGTTAATTGATTGGAAATTGATTGCAGTTCTTGCATAAGTAATTTGGGTTCAATTACTGAGGGGTGTAAAAGTTGTAATTTAGAATAATTTATCGCGTCTAGTATCTCAATTAATTCACCTAGAATAATAGTAAAAGATTCATGAATTTGCATGAGAAAATCACTGATTTCTAAAATTGCAGAGGTATGTAACTGTTCTGATAACGATTTTTGCAAAGTTTTAATAATGCGTGATTGCTTCATGGCTAATTGTTTTTCATTATCAGTCAGTTGACTGATGGTTCCATTAAAAGTTTCAATGGCATTCATGACTATTGAAATTTGTTGTTGTAAAAGAGATTGCAACTCTTTATCATCTTGTTGTAATTTATTAATTGATTTTTCGAAATATTCACCGTCGTTAGCATCTAAGTTTCCGGTAAACCATTTTATACCAGTTCCTAATGCATCGAATACATAGCGTTTTGTTCTAACTTTTGAAATTGAGGAATCAAATAGTTCGTCAAAGATTGATTTACAATTATTACTTAAAGCATTAAGTAGATGAATTTGGGGTAATACTGTGCTTATAACAGCGTTTGCATGTACAAGATTGTTAGTATTAACAGTACTGTTATTAACAGCAGAATATAATGATGAAGAAATTTGCTGAAGAGTAGCCTCGTTTTTCTCAATATGAGTTTTGATTTGTTTAAGATCTAGATATCTGATTAGTTTCTAGTGGGAGGTAATAGCAAGGGCTGTTGTTTCCTTTTGTACAAATAGTCCCGTTGAGGACGTTATTGTCTGTTGTTGGTATCCATGGATGTAGGTGGCATAAAAGAGCCATCTGCAACAAATGCAGGTTTTAATCTATTGTAGTGAACCTTGATTACGTTATTTTGAAGTTGTAAGGAACATGTATTATTTTCTAGTGTTTCTAAAATTTCGAAAGGACCAGTGAACCTGGGGTCGGACTTTTTCTTAATTTTATCATTCAATAAGTATACTAATTGCCCTGGAAAGAATGTTCGCGAAACCGCGTGTTTGTCATAATGTTGTTTTGATTTAATTTTAGATTTTGCTATGTTTGCGTGAGCTTCTGGAAACATATAGTCAAATTTTTGTTTCAACTGCATTACATAATCATTATATATTTTATGGGAATAGTCGTAATCAGATAAAGACTTCAATTTAGTAAATCCGTAGATTAACTGATGAGGTGTAAAGTTAGTGGCACTTGAAATTGAATTGTTAAAATTTATTATTGCGGTAAGAATAGCTAGATCAAAGTCATCTTTGGGAAATTTTTCTTTGTAGATGCGCAGGGAATCAGCGAGAGTCGCGTGAAAACGCTCAATTTGTCCATTTGATTGAGGATGATTTGAGGAACTTTTAGTGAACTTTATGTCATACATTTTACATAAGTCATTTATAATATTATTTTCGAACTCGGTACCTAAATCTGAATGCATATGTTCGGGAATTCCAAAATGTTGGAAATAAGTTATAAGGTTTTTGGCCACGTCTTTAGCGGTTAAAAATGACAAGTGATAACATTGCACATATTTGGAAAAGTCGTCAATTATAGTTAAGTATTTTTTGTTGTCGAATTCGAAAGTGTCAATATTAATTCGTTGGAATGGTTTAGAACATGTTTCTGTGATTACAAGGGGAGCCTGTAAATGTTTCCTATTGTTTTTATTACGATTACAAAGATGGCATAAATTTATATATTCGGTTATCAACTCCCTCATTTTTGGAAAATAATACATTTTTCTAATTCTAGTGTAAGTTTCGTTAATACCTTTATGAAAGTTGGTTTTTGTTTCATGAAACTTTTGAATCAAATCGTTATATTCTGAAACATCAGCATATATGATGTTATTTTCACAAAAGGTAAATTTAGGATATTCATTAAAAATTAAGCTTAAAATATGGGGAAGGTTGGGTATTTCCTTCTCAAGTTGGGTGAAATAGTGGGAATCCTTAAACATAGGTTGATTGTCGAGTAATATGTTTACTAAATGTTTTAAGTCCGATAAATCATGTGTGTTAAGAATTAAATAGTTTATATTATCGCAATTGAAAGAGTCAAATGTTGGGATTTCAAAATTGATTTTTAACTTAGACATGATATCGTTTTGTTTTGTGATATTAAATTTTCGAGATGGACTTATGATAAAAAAGATATTTTTGTGTTTTATAAAATCAATATGATCTGGTGTTTGATCGATTCGTTTGAGTATGTAAGTTTTTGTGGAAAGGGAATTTATTATTCTTTGAGTAGGAGTCATTTGTTTTTCAATCTGGCTCCTGGTCAGGACATTAACGGGTTCATCTATAACTATGCGGGATAACGCGTCAGCATTTGAATTTAATGACCCTTTTTTATATTTAATTTCATAATTATACTCTTCTAATTTAAGGCGCCATCGGATTAAGCGCGAACTTGGGTCTTTAACGGAAAAAAGCCAAACTAAGGGTTTGTGATCAGAAAAAATAAAAAATTTTTTGCCAAAAAGGTAAGGTCGAAAATATTTGACTGCCCAAACTATAGCTAACAGCTCCTTTTCAATGGTTGAATAATTTACTTCATGATTATTGAGGGTACGTGATGCATATGCAATAGGTAAGTCACCATTAGCGGTGGTTTGTGAAAGCACGGCCCCTAAGGCGAAATTCGAAGCGTCTGTGGTCAAGTGAAAAGTTTCCGTGAAATCAGGATACTGTAATATCGGTGCTGTGATTATCAGGTTTTTTAATTGTTGGAATGCTTCGATGCAACAGTTATCAAAATTCCATTTAGCATTTTTAGATAACAAAGAAGTTAGTGGTTTTGCTAATTTTGCGAAATTAGGTATGAATTTTCTATAATAACCTACTAGTCCAAGGAATGATTTTATGTCTTTAGGAGTTTTCGGTTGAGGAAAATTTTCTACTACGTTTGTTTTATTTGGATTCGGTTTAATTCCGTCGGCAGTTATAATGTGCCCTAAGTAAGCTACTTCTTTTTGAAAGAAATCGCACTTGTTAATTTGAATTTTGAAATTTGCTTTTCTTAATCTGTCAAATACTTTTCTAATGCTATTTATGTGTTCTTGTAAACTAGCAGAAAAAATAACGATATCATCAAGGTAAACTAAGCATAGTTCATTGGTTAAGCCGGTTAAAATACCATTAATTACTCTCTGAAATGAGCTAGGGGCATTTTTTAATCCCATAGGCATTCTCAGATATTCAAAATGGCCGTCATCTGTGGAAAAAGCAGTTTTTTCGATACTATCAGGATGCATTTCTATCTGATGGAAGCCTGATGCTAAATCAAGGATAGAGAAATAATTTGAATTACCTAACTTATCTAGTATATCCGAAATATTTGGGAGGGGAAATTTATCGTCAATCGTTTGCTCGTTTAATTTACGGTAGTCTATCACGATTCGCCATTTTTGTTTACCAGAATTATCTAATTTTTTTGGAACTACCCAAAGCGGTGACGAAAACGGTGATTCGGAAGGTTGAATAATATTTTCATTTAACATTTTCGTTATTTGTTCTTGTACTTCAGCCTTGTGGATAAAAGGGTATCTATAGGATTTAGTGTAAATTGGGATTTCAGATTTTAATCGAATATGATGTTTAATTTGATTGGTAAAGGTTAATTTATCTCCGGGCAAATAAAATATGTCATTGTATTCATTACAAAGTTTTAATAAGGCTTGGTTTTCTTCAAAATTTAAATGATTAATTTTAAGGTTCTCTTTCAGAAGATGGAAACGAGTGGCGGACATTGTTGTATAAGAATTGCATGATGGAGAAGCTTCTACTAAATTTTGAAATTGTTCTGATTCTATCAGGGGTGAAGGGTTTTTTTCTGGGGTTTCAAATTTTTCTAATTCTATAAGGGGCAAGTTGATTGTTCGTTGTATTTCAGTTGTATTAATTACCGTGGTTAGAAATGATTGATCTTTTACAGCTACTAGTGCTTCAGGGAAAATAATTTCATTGTTGAAATCTAATTTGCTCATTACTGCATCTGTAAAGTTACATGGTTGTGACATTATCCTAATTACTTGTTGTGTTCTAGGTGGTATACTTATTGATTGCATTTCTAAATTTTTATTCGTATTTAAATGCTGTGATGTTAAAGGTACAGGGTTATTTAAATTATAAGACACCAATAATTTACCGAATTTTGTATGAATTTCGTTTGTTTTGAGATTTATAACCGCGTCTAACTTTTCTAAAATATCCATACCAATAAGGCCATCATAATTTTCATTGAATTCTGCAATTATGAAGAATAGCTTTTCATTGGAGACTTTTGGCATGCTTATGAAAATTGCATTGGTAAATGTTTTCATCGTTGATAATGAAGATAAGGTAATGAGATAAGGAATGTATTGATCCTTACAATCTTTAACAAAGTTAGGGTGTATGAGAGAAACTCTGCTACCAGTATCTATTAACATTTTAGTTTTGGACTCGGGGAAATAAAGGAATGGTAAACACGAATTCTCATGTGTTGTGCTTAATTGGTTCATAGAAGATATTTTTGTATCTGGGTAATAATTTAAGGGTTTATTATTTAAAGGATTATGTTGTGGAAAATTATTGTCCTGGAAATCATGTTGTTTATCGGAATGGGAGTGAATATTAACATTATTAGATGTACGTGCTGATTGTGGTCGCCTAGAATCGTGATTTTGAAAATTTCCAACATAAGGTTGGGTGTGTCCTCGAAAGTTCTGATTTTGATTATTAAAATATCTACGAGGTTGGTAGGAAGGACGAGTTCCTTGATAAATTTGATTTGGAGCACGTATTGGTTGCCGTAAATGACTAGGGTAGGTCAAAATACGCTGATTGAAATTTGGATTCCTATTTTGGAAATTGTGTGGTGAAGGGAAAGTAAAGTTCCTGGATTGTTGGGGAAAGAAAGTATAATTTCTTGGTTGTTGTGATGAACCTGGTTGATTATAATTTTGGGGAACATTTCTTTGACTACGATCATTCATGCTGTGGCCTGGGGGTTTATAAGTAATTTTTAAATTCTCGCGTTCTATTTGAGGAAACTGGTGTTTACTGTAAGCAACATTTTTATAAGAGGTTTGACCTGATCTTTGCTTCATGTAGGTGATATTTTCTTCGTTAAGAATAAATTGTAACGCTTCCTGAATTGATGTAGGGTTCCTACTTCTAATGGTGGCTCCTAATGGTTCATTAAGGCCTGCTAAAAATGTTCTTAACCCTTGAGTATTTATTGAGTCTCTTTTTGATTGTGCTATTAAAGGTGGAAAAACACCGCAATTTATACTCTGATGCAGAAGCACGGTATGTGAAATTATTCTTTGTCCAAATTCTTTGGGGGTTTCTGAGTGTTTTTGATACATATAATGCAAATCTCTGAGAAGACTTTCCGTATCTCTTTGATCCGCGAAATTACTGATAAGGCATCCTCTGATAGAAGCCCAATCAGAAAAATTTCGAGTTGAAATAAGTTGTTTTGCAATCCCTTTTAATTGATTTTTAATTTTAGTTATAATTAATTGATTTCGAAAAGCATTTGGAAGTTGAGGGTCATAATAGCTTCCAGTTATTAAGTTACATGCACTAAGAAAATCTTGTAAATTAGCTGAGGTACCATCGAATTCGGGAATTATGTTTAGATATTCAATTTTAAAGTCACCTGCGTCTAAAATTGGTACATCATTGTAATTATGGTTGCCAATATTATTATCATTATTATCGTTATTATCGATAATGTTTTGCACATCGCCGTTACCTTGGTGATTATTATCAGCCATTTATTAGGATGAAATGAAAAGTGAGGGGAAAATAACAGAAAATAGGGAAAAGGAAAAAAAATCTCTGAAGACTTACAACAATAATTTGCAGATCATCTGGTCAGTTAGGGATGATTGCTGACTTCTAAGACGGCGTTCGGGAAAACGAATTGCACACAATCGTCAAAGTCCAGTTGATGCCCTTCTGATTGATTCTTCTTTGGATTTCTCTTGGTTCGACGTGGGTTGAAAGTTGGTGTTCGGGAAAACGAATTGCACACAATCTTCAAATTCCAGTTGAGCGACTGCGCCAGTAATGCTTGTCGTGGGTAGGAGCGGAGAAATCGTAATGGTTTGGTTTTACGAAAAATAAACTGTATATGTAATACTTAACATTTATTATTTGATACAAAATTGGCCAGACCTACAGCCGTCGTTGACGAAAAAAAATGAATTGTTTCAATCTGAATTGAACTCTGTTATTTAAAGCAATTTTTGAAGGTTGGAAAAGTTGAAATATGAGAGAAAGTTCTATTACCGAAAGTTGTTTGTCTTAGAACTAATGTGTTGGTTAATGTACTGTTATCTTAAAGATCTATGTTAGGAAAATAACAACTTAAGTCTAAATACATGAAATACTTAATCTACATATAACAAGTGTAAAAATAACTAATCTATACGGATATAACATTACGCCCAAGTTTACGCCATACCGAGAACTTTGTAAAATACGTACGTACCTCGTTCGCCCCCTCTTTTGTACAGAAATACCGTTCGCATTGGGAATGTTCCCCAAAGATGTGTTTTGGCCCATTTATAATGTCTTTTTTGAGCAACACCTGTTTTGTATCGAAAGATGTATCTTCTTCTTTTCTGAATGACACTGCTCTAGTAACAGCATACCGGAACCTTCCTAAAGTATCCCTGGAGGTAACCTTTTTTCTAAGAATGATGGGAAAACTCGAATCCTTTGAAAGCTCGGATAATTTATTAATATAATTTCTAAGCAGATGATTTCGACATTCCACTTTTTCTATCACGAAGGTGGGTCCATACGGCGACGTTTCGGTTAATTTTCGATAAACACTACTGTCTCCATCTCCTATCACTTTTGCATAAATTAATCCGTGAGTTTCTATCGACTTGCAAAATCCCTGCGTAATTATTGCTGCCTCCATACCCGTTGAACTGCTGGACCAGTTTTTAAAACATACGTGTTCCGGCGGTTCAGCTAACTCTGCTCTAGCACATACGAAGCAATATTTATTTTTCACGGCCATATACAATATTTTTTTACTTTTTGCTCCAATAATGCAAGCCTGTGGAAATAAGAAAGTATAACAAACATTAGTAATTAATTAATTTATGAAATTACTTACAACTCCTGATAGGGCGTTGTAATTGGTTCGATAAGATCGTTTACTCCAAGCTCCATCTACAATTACAGATATTGTGGGAATCCCATCCTTGTTGATATCGCCAACATCAATAGCCATTCTTCTTTCTTCTTCGCCGGCCTTCTTCATTTCTGCTTCGCTTTCTATGTCAATAGCTGCGCTAATTATAGATTGACAATTGCTGTATGTTTTATTTGACATGTTTGGTATGTCCATAGCTGCAAGTAATTCACTCAATTGAGAGTATCCAATACCTGCGGCTACAGATCCTAATACAGCAGATAAGTTTGTGCCGTTTGCGTCTTCTTTACGAACATAATCTGATCCTACAGTTTCACGTTTGCCACATACATCACATTTAAATGTAAATATGCTTTCTAGCCCCCTAATTTTTTCTGACACGAGAGACATATTCCAAAAGCTACATTCAAACCCTAAAAACACAAAAAATGTATCATTCTAATTGCGCTAATAATAAAACATTTATAATTACCCTTGTGGGACAAAGATTTCAGCTTGTCAAGAAAATATGACACGTTTATTATACGCCGACCACTAATTTTGTTACTTTCAGATTTTAATTTGCACATTTCATATTCGATTTCATAATCCGATATTTCACCGTCGTCGTCTGTTGCTACATCATGATCACTATCATCGCTACCATAAGCCCATTCAATATTATGATCACTATCAAGATCGGTGTCGGACGATACCATAATTTCACATGATGAGGTTTTATGCTGGATGCCGTCGATATCACTGTTACTTGCTTTAGAACAAAGGTTTTCTGGTTTATTAGTATCTATAGCTACTGTTTCAGGATCTAAAATCTTTTTCCACCTCCTGTAATAGATTAAAATTAATTGGGTAGCCAGATGCAATGCATTTGTTTAATATTAAAAACAAATTGTGTTACGTGCGGCCAAACGTGCTTTTTTAATGCAGAACGTATTAATAAAATGTTCTACGATTCGCCACTAGTTTTCCGTAAATAGCTATTTGTGCCAGAAACAGTAAAATTACAATAATTATTATCCACTTACCTTAAATTGAGATTCTTCATTAGCAGCTTCTTACTTTTTCTTCGTGAAGATAAATATAATTTA
Organism: Limonius californicus; assembly: GCA_014611495.1. NCBI lineage: Eukaryota > Metazoa > Arthropoda > Insecta > Coleoptera > Elateridae > Limonius > Limonius californicus. The sequence goes on from JABXWE010000165.1 coordinate 46,755, forward strand.
TTTTTCGCCATGACAAATTTTACTTACACGAATCACAAATAATAATCTAATAAGATCATTCACCGCCAACAGTCAAGAAAATAATAACGATTTTATATTATGTGGGTTTATATACCCTAATGTCGAATTAGCGAGTTAATTGCATGTTTATGGCACTACCAACAAATACAACGTCAAGTTCTACTAATGCGACTTCAGAATTCTAAAATCTTAGATAAGGAACTTGGAATTCTAATTATGCATTGTTCCTTACAATTACTGCAAATTTGTAACATAACAAAATAATTAACGAATTATAATTGTACACATTCCAAATGTAGGACGATGTACGGAAAGTATTTGTATAACTGTAACGTCTTAAAAATAAAATAGTTTAATTTTAAAATCAGAGGAAAATCTGAAAAATTATAAAATCAGCAGCCTATGGAATTAAAAATCATGATTGAACTGGATACATACATGTATTATTTACTATTTGTTTTGTATGTTGTCAACAAGAAATTTCCTGAATCTAGCTTAGACATGATTTTTGTCTTTAAATTTGATCACTTGATATTTGATTATGGGTCCATCGGTATATGCGGAACTATAAATTTATTTACGCCTTGTTACGGAATGCAAAATTATCTAACACCTTTTCTCTGTTATAATTAATAAGCATGCTAGATCGATTTGAAAATAGTTGTATATACAGACAAAATTTGGCATACGAAATAGACCATAGTAAAGATTCCAGTTTCGCAGCTTAGTCATAAATATATTTACTCGTTATCCCAGAAATAAGAATAGGCAGGTAAAATTCTTCAGATGACAAATATAGATAAAGAGATAAGAGGGTCATAAGCTGTTGTCGTCATCGTGCAGAAACCAAGAATTGTAATGGGGTAGGTGTTACGAGTTGCCTACATTAATTTCTAAAAGGCGCAAACAAGAAATCCGTATAGGAGCACTTCACGAATCTGTTTTTACTCCTTAGGGGCCTTAAGGCTAGTCCAGCGCTTTGTAAAATTGGAAATTAGATGTTAGGTATACAACCCACCATGCTTCTATTAAACAAGGAAGGGTTGCTATAGCTTTCTAAATCCTCACTGACGTTTCCAACCATTACCCTTATCTATAAGCCGCTTAACTTTTATAGTTATCCTACATAATGACTTATTTGCCCATTAGTAGGTATATGTGTAATAAAATGAAGAAAACAAAATCAAAACTTTCATAGTTATCCTATTTAATGACTCATTTACTCATTAGTAGGTATATATGTAATAAAATGAAGAAAACAAAATCAAAACTTTCTCAGTCTCTGAAGTGTGTCCAGTGTTACTGTGTGCATATTGCTTTAGTAGTTATCGTGATAACAGTGCTGTATTTGTGAAAATCAAAATGGGACGAAATATTATGAAAAAGAAACCCAAACTCAGTGGTGCTAAGAAAAGCAGACGGTTACTAATGAAACACATCTGGGAAGCTCGGTAAGATATTTTTTCTGTAAGCTAAAAAAACATAAACAAATCATATATACACTTAGGTATGAACCAACTTTTCAAGAAAAGTTCAATGGCGAAAACGGATTTTCAGTTTTTTTCAGTTTAGTATTTTTTTATGTTCGCCGTCAATTTTGAGTTAGGTATAACATACACTTGTGTTTTTTAAATAGAAACCGTAGTAGGCGTTGACTTTGTTAAAATCTCGACATCGAAATTTTTCACGAAATTAATACTTTCCTATACCGATGGTATGGGAAAGTAAAACACAAGTTTACGTTATAACTCAAAATTGACGGTGAATATAAAAAAATGACTGTTTCACTGAAATCTACGTAAAAAGATCTGCAAAAAGAAACTTTGAAAAAACAGTAATCAAAAATTAATCAAGCACTGAAATGTTTAATTAAACTGTCAAAATAATTTAACACTTGTTACTCAAAATACATGTTTTAATCGTGTGTACGCAATGTTTCTTTTTAGCTCCGTTGCTCCCATTTCAAAACCATCCGATGAACAAGTTTTATCGAACGAATGGATGGATATTTCAATTGATACTGAAATTAATAGTAGTTTTGCCGAAGAAAATAGAAAAGAAACTGTTTCTGATGCTGACGAAGAAATGGGAATGGAATCAGTTGAAGAATTGTACATAGAAACACATGTACCGACAGAAAACAATTCCTTCACTCTTGCTGGGCGAAGAATTGTCGACATACAGTATTTGTTTCAGCAAGTGCAAGCAATTTCGCACCCAGGATTAGATTGCAATGTAACAAATTTGGACATAATTAGTGAAAGTAGATTGGGATTACGAAGCATTTTAACATTAAAGTGTAAAATGTGTGGTATTGTGGAAAAAGTATCAACCGAGAATCCAAATGCAGGATCAAATGTGAACATGCTAGCTGTGTCGGGAGCCTTGTCTGTAGGAATCGGATATAGCCAAACAAACGAACTTTTGTCTGCGATGGATATTCCCTGTATGGCGGATACTACATACCAAAAATATTTTGAAAAGTTATCCACGGAAATAAAAAGTGCTGCGTGGGAAAAAATAGATGCTGCTGCGAAAGAAGAAGCTGAACTGGCAAAAGCTGCAGGAGAAGTAAATGAAGATGGCATTCCAATTATTACTGTTATTGCAGATGGTGCCTGGAGCAAGCGGTCCTACAGGACAAATTACAACGCAGCATCTGGGGTTGTAAGTATTACTATTAGTAAATGTGGTTATAAATAATAATACTTTTTGTTTCAAAACATTTTCAGGCGTGTGTAATTGGAGCTAAAACCAAAAAAATATTGTTTTTGGGCATACGCAATAAATATTGTACGGTTTGTGCGAAAGAGGCATATTATAAAAACAAAGTGCCTGACCACGTATGCTATAAAAATTGGACCAGTAGTTCGACAGCTATGGAATCTGATATTTTATTAGAAGCATTTAAATGTTCTATTGACATGCACGGCTTAATTTATGGACGATTAATTGGCGACGGGGATAGTAATGTTTACAGTAAATTAATTAGTGCATCTCCATATGGACCAGCTTTCCACATAGGAAAAGTAGAATGCAAAAATCATTTACTGAGAAATTATATGTCCAAATTGTCAGATTTAAAATCCAATACAGCATACAACATACGAGCAAGAAAAATGGTTTCGGAAAAAATTGAAAAATTACGTTTAGCAGTCTCTGGGGCAGTCCACTACTGGTGCAAGAGTGAAGCAGACTTCAAAGAAAAAATTATAAATTTGAAGAGTGATATATTAAATGGTCCGCATCACGTCTTTGGCGATCATGGCATGTGTCGGGACTATTTTTGCGATGAAGAAAAAAGGAAAGCAAAAACAGAAGCTGGAGAGGTATGTTCATATTACACGTATACAAAAGTGTTTTAATTACATTCTGTTACTTACCTATTGTTTCTATTTAGGAAAATCAAATCCCATATTTGAAAGAAACTAATATTTATGAAGAAGTAATGAAAAGAACTGGGAGAATCGCAAACAACTCGTGGAGCTTACTACACAATATGGACAATAACCTCGCCGAATCGTACAATTCCATAGTCGCTAAATTTGTAGGCGGCAAGCGAATTAATTTTTCGTTAAAAGGGTCATATGAAACTCGGTGCACTGGTGCTGCTCTATCTTTTAATAGTGAAGGTAACTACCACGAAATTGTTCAACACCGAATAAATAAATACGGACCTGGAAAATTCACGGCAGATTATTGCCAAAAGATCAAAAAAAGAAAAATTAATAACAGCAAAAGAAAAGGTGAGTTATTTTATTTTATTATTAAAGAGGTATTTTATTTAGAAACTAATAGTTTTTAGGAAAAAACGTCATGAAGTTGCTGGGCCTGATGTGAACTACGGCGTTAGTGTGGACGACTATCCGGATATGAACCAAGCAACGTATGAAAACGAAACAAAAATTTTTTTTGAGAAAATGTACAAAACGGACCCAAAACAAGTGGAAATTGATACTCGTGAGCAAGCCCTGTCAGAATTATGGAAGCGAGAGCGCAAACTACGTCTTACTGCATCCAATTTTGGTAGAATTTGTTGTATGCGTCCAACGACATCAACCGCAAAAGCTGTAGAAGCTTTATTGTATTCTAAATTTTTTGGAAATGAATACACTGCATATGGCCAAGAAAATGAAAAAAATGCTGTCGCTGCATTTGAGGCCATGTACGGCATTAAAACAAAAATTATAGGACTTTGTATTGATACAGAAAAGCCGTACTTAGCTGCAAGTCCAGATCGACTTACAGATAATAATGCCATACTAGAAATCAAATGTCCAGCGAGTTGTAAAAATTTTACACCACAAGAGGGGGTTTCAATGAAAAAAATTAAATTTTGTACTTTAGAAGGGGCGAATCTAAAATTAAAAAAGACGCATAAATATATGTATCAAGTGCAAGGCCAGCTACATATAGCAAATAAGGACGTATGCTATTTTGTAGTTTGGACCCCTAAAGGCGTCAGCGTTGAAGAAATTGCAAGGGATAGAGTATTCTGGGAAGAGATGTCTAAAAAATTAGAGAAATTTTATATGAGTTCCTTGCTTCCAGAAATTATAGATCCTCGTCGACTTAGGAATTTGCCTATGCGGGATTTATATCTCAAATTTAATTAATAATAACTTTTATTAGCTATATGTATAAATAAATATGTAATAATACAAATAAATAAACTTTTTAAACAGCTAAATATAATCTATAATATTTAGTACCTACTGTAAACAAATTTTTAAATAATATAGTGTTCTAAATCACTATTTCGTACAAAACTAATTGTTGCAATAAGTGTTTTTGTAACAGTTAGAAATTCATTTCAGTAATAAATAAATGTACAAAAACAGTTTGAAGCAATGTTACAATAGCTGCCAAACATTTAAATTACTCTTGGCAATTTTTGCTTACTTACTAGGTACCTGCAGTTCAACCCTCATAATCGGATTATCCCAAAATACTGCAAGCAACGTTGAAACTAGCAGCGCCAACTTGTAAAGTTGTAAAGGTGGCAAATCTCTGAACTACTGAACCCAATTTGACTAAATTTTCTAATTCAAGAGATCCATTTTTGTCTCTATTTGTTATTATTTGCAAGGTGGATGTTTTCCAGAAAATTGGTAACATACCGTATTACCATTTCCTGCAAGGTTTGTTGACTTACAATTAGTTTTGCAACAGTTATGAACTCATTTGGTTTTTTGGATGTAACACAATTAAAAAAATAATTTAATCCAATTTTATTATAATAGCACCCTCATACATTATATTGCGCGTCTACTGACGTTTAGTTTATTCAAATCGGTTAATAAATAAATGCATAGTATTATCCAGAGTTTTCAAATACGTTAATTTTACTAGTTTTTTATTAATAATTGTGTTATTAATTCGAAATTTAAAAAGAAACTATAATAGCACCCTTCCTCATTCAATGACGAATACTTTGATGTATGACAAAGTATACTTTGAATTATTTATAACCGTCTATTTTTATACAGAAAATTTTGTATATTTAATGCGGACGCTGGAGGACCCTTAACACCGTCAACTTACCCCGATCTCCTCTACATATATTAGCAACCAATTTTTTTCTCATATGAAGCACATAAATAGTACCTATAAAAATTTCAGATAAGCATCTTGAAGGAACTCTTCGCATCGCTACTGCCTCAATCAATCCAGATATAAAAGCACTGATATCGAAAATACAGGCTCAGTGTTTACATTAAAAATGTTATATTCATATTTTTTTCATTTAAAAAGTAAACTTTGATTTATTATAGGTACTCATTGATAGTATGGATTACATTGTAGTCATAAATAAACATTAAATTCTATATGCGGCACTTCACAAATTTTTCTTGGGCGATGCAGACCAGAAGACCACTAATGCTTTTCCAGCTAAAAACACGAATTATTAAACAGCAATATTGTATAGGACTGAAAGAATTCATCCAGTCTGAAAATGTTTCATGTTTATTTTTGGCAAAGTCATCCGTACAATTACAGTATGCAAGTGTAGTGTTTGCGTGCATGTGTGTCTATCCATTAAATGGATTAGAATTTCATCTCTTAATATAATATGGGACAAACCAAAGAATTAATTCTCTAACCATATACAAGTCAAATTCGATAATTGGAATAGTACGTTCTCTAGAGTTTTCATATTAAATCTACAAGTAAATAATGAGATGTAACTACAACTTATGAACTCAGAATGAAGGACAAACTCCCATTGTAAGCATGGTGTCCTACAATATTTATACTTTTTTTGTAGCTTATTGAATTGTACAACAACACTATAGGAAGTAAAATTAATAATGGACCATTTTAAAGATGTAGTAGAGCCTACTACAACGTGAGAAACATTTCATTTATATTTTATTGTTTTATAAAGGTATAGCAAAATTAAATTAAATTAAACAGAATAATGTGAAACATCAAAAAGAAAATGAGGTGATTAGACACAGTAACTGGATTCAAGAACTTGGAACCAGCAAGGACGAATAGCTTAGTGTACTCCAATGACATAGCGATAGTCGCTGATACAAACAACATGCAAAAATTAGTAGACCTATGGGTGGAAGAAATACAGAAGATGAAAATGGAAGTGAATATGAATAAAAGTAAAACCATGATAGTGAACGGAAAAGAGAATGATCAAAATAGAGAAATAAAATTCAAAGGGACGAGTCTGGAAAGAGTTACAACATATCAATATTTGAAGAAATAGGAGAGACATGAAAGTGTGAAATAAATTGTACATAAAACTATAACGGTATCAACTGTCCTGAATGCCAGTGCGAACTGGACATTTCAGAAAAATCATGAAAACAAAATAATAGACATAGAAATGAAACATTTAAGGAAGATAGCAGTTAAGGCACAAAAGGCACAGAATGGAGAAATAAGAGAAATGTTAGCTCAGGAGAAATGGCCTGTATAAAAGCACGAGCGCGGCCATTTGAAATAACTTTATTTCCTGGCTCTTGATTTCATCAAAAGTCAGAAAATATTCCTCAGCCTTCTTTAAGAGTATTCTTAAAGATCCTAGTGTTGAAAATCCTTTCCTGAAATTAACCAGTCTAGTAGAATCCGTTTAATAATTCCTTATACTTACCCGCAAGTGAATTCATAATTTTCCAGTATTTTTGCCGTTGTATTACCGAATTTAATAATTTTAATTTTCCAGTTACCGAGTCCGAAGCTGAGCGAGCTACTGTCCGTCGATCGGAGGTAGCTGTTGGGGTCATTTGTTAAATTATACCGCCGTTCGAAATCGTTGGATTTCCAGGACATTTTTGACAGTAAAGTTAGTAGATATAAATATTTAACTTGCTTTGCTTGTTCATTTGAGTGCCCAGTAGTCCGTTTTCCCTGAGACAGACATTTTTATTGTTGTTTAACCGGTGTTTGAATCGGTGGACATCAGTAGAAAATCCTGTATAAAGATTATTATGGCTTATAAGGTTGGTGTCTGAATCAACGGGGTTAATAAGCGGTAAGAATTACTGTTGTTATTAGTTGAACACCCTGTACAAGGTTTGTCGGAATTTGTGGAGAAAATTCACGAAACGGCAAATTTTTGTAAGTCCCGCTAGAAGATTTGAATTGATTTGGAGTATTTTGAACAGTTCAAAGCGATCTATAAATTCTGTCGCAGAGTAATTTTTGTGCAAATCTGTAGGGAGAGTAACCCCATTCTCTTTAGAAAGACTGGAGAATTTTAGTCCACTAATTAGAGTGCATTGTCGGTGTACCAGATATTTTCACTGTAAAAGTCAGAATCCTATAGGAGTAATAATTTAAGCAAAGCGAAGTTGAATTATTTATACCACACTGCACTGTTACAAACTGGGTAGGTTGAGTTTTGACTTCCAGGAAAACTGATTTACTTAGAAATCTCCTGTTTGAAGATTAATTACAGTAACGTTTGCAATTCGATACACACAGATTGTTTATTCTGGAAGCTACTGGCGTCTATTGAAACACCGGTGAATTTTTGCACAAAGACTGTCACGGTTGATTTCATTAAAGCCCACATTCTTAAACTGGAAAGTGTATCATTTACTATCACGAATCCCGAATACCGTTTACCCGATCGCAAGGAAATTTAATTCCTGGCAACAACAAATTAAGGCTAATTAGTTGGTTTATGTTGGACTCGTACAGGTGACAGCGGCGGCCATTTTGTCCACCGAAGGAAGCTTGATTTACCAGAACCAGCTGGCAGTCGTTCCATCGACTAGGACGACCGAACCATTGGGACTACAGCGAAAACCAGTGGCGGCGAAATATATTTGATTTGTAATAATTAATTAGAGTTTCATATTTATTTAATTTATACATCTTATGTACCTATCACATTACGTATGTTAATAAATTTATTTTTTTCCAAGCACTTAAATTGAATTCTGGACAACTCCAGAGACTACCCAGGTTATAAATTTTTGGAACGTTCGCGCCACGTATGAGCAGCGGGGCGCAACGTTACACTTTAATGTAAGGCTAAATACCTACTACTTGTTAGTACATATTTAAATTTTAAAACTTTCAAAATGGCTGCTAGGCGCCATTTTGAAACAGTTTTTTAAATGGCAATGGGGGTCGAGTGATATCTCATCTGAAAAGTCTCTTTGGGTAGAGTATAATTCTATATTCTGGGAAAATTTTATAGATTCAAAAACAAATAACAGACTTCCAAATTATCTGTATCTGATATTAAGCAAAACGCTAAAAAAATCTAGGAGGCGAAACAACAGAAGTAAAACAATTGAAATAATTAGGCTTTCTATTCTGTCATTTTAATTCAGTTATTCTGTTTGCTCACGTTTAAATAGTGAGTGTTAAAACCTGTGATACTAACAATAATTATGGCGAATGTTCAAACTTTGCAGGAAAAAACTGAAGCAGTTTTTATTTTTGCTGAAGCCAATTGATACTTTCACGAAGCCGAAAGAATATATATACTCCGCCTGCAGTGGTCGCTGGGTGGACTGAGTAGCCCACGGATAAAGGAGGAGAGTTGGGCATGGGGTCAACAACCCCATCCCGGAAAAAAGATCTTGTTATGAAAAATCAAGGAAAGGAAGCCGGACGGAACTCAAGACGACGAAATTACAAACGAAATAAGGACAATGACTTAGAAATTGACACATGGAACGTGCTATTCCTATATAGACCTGGAGCGTTAAAATCCCTCGTCGATGTCCTAGACAAATACAGGCCGGACGTCACAGCCATTCAAGAAAGGAGATGAACAAGCAACGGGATAATCCAAAAAAGAAATCACGATATGTACTATAGCTGCCACAAAAATGAACATAAGAGCGGAACAGGGTTTATAGTTAGTAAGAGGGTAAAACACCTGGTAATTGGATTTACACCAATAAATATGAGAATATGCTATCTACGTATCCGAGCAAAGTTCTTCAACATAAGCATAATAACAGCACACGCACCAACAGAAGAGAAAACGGAAGAAGAAAAAGATCAATTTTACGACGAACTAGAAAAAACTTACAATATATGTCCGAATAATGACATTAAGATAGTAATAGGTGATATGAATGCGAAGATAGGTAAGGAACCAGTCCTGCAACCCCAAATAGGGAAATATAGCCTACATAACAAAACCAACGAAAACGACCTAAGACTGGTAAACTTTGCAGCATCAAAAAACATGGTAATAGGCAGTACTAAGTTTGAACATGAAAACATATATAAGGCGACATGGAAGTCACCAGATGGCAATACGTTCAACCAGATTGACCACATAGTTATCGACGGGAGACATGAATCAAACCTCATGGACGTAAGAACATACAGAGGAGCGAATATTGATTCGGATCACTACCTAGTGGAAACTAAAATAAGGGCAAGAATAACGAACATAAAGAAAACACGAGGCGAGCGACAAAGATATAATAATGAAAGACTGAAGGAGCAAGGAGAGGCAATGAAATTCGCACAGAACATCAGTAAAAGATTACAAGATGAACCACCAATAACAGAAAACGAAGTAAATCGACAGTGGGAAGTATGCAGAAAAATAATAAAAGCCTCAGCGGAGGAAGTATTAGGAGAAAAACAAGCCCGCCCAAGAAACAACTGGTTTGATACAGAATGCGAAGAGGCCACAAAGAAAAAGAATGAAGTGTACCTAAAAATGCAAAGTAAATATAGAACAAGAGCTATGATAGAGAAGTATAGAGAAAGGCGTAGAGAAGAGAAAAGAATACATAAACAAAAAAAGAAAAAATACGAAAATGTACAGATTGAGGAACTCGAAACGTTAAGGAGCCAGAACGACAGCAGAAAGTTCTATAAGAAGATAAATAACAGCAGAAAGGAGTTTAAACCAAGAATATCAATGTGTATGGACAAGAATGGACAAATTATAAAATAGAAAGAGAAGATAATGGATAGATGGGCAGAACATTTTGATGAACACCTTAATGGAGGAGAGAAATATAATACAGAAGATGAAGAAAACAACAACAATAGCCCTATAACGGACGAGAATCAGCCACCGCCCACATCTGAAGAGGTAAAAGAAGCAATAATGAAAATGAACAATACTATAGCACCAGGGTCTGGTGGTATACCAAGCGAACTTCTCAAACATGGCGGGGAAGAATTAATGCAGTACATACATAAATTATTAGAAAACATATGGAAAACTGAGGTGATGCCGGAAGAATGGAACGTAGGCTTGATATGTCCCCTACATAAGAAAGGAGATCAATTAAACTGCACCAATTATAGAGGGATGCTGAAGTGGTAACCGGAAACTACCAATGCGGATTTCGTAAGGGCAGGTAAACAAACGATCAAATCTTCATACTTAGGCAGATAACGGAAAAAACAACTGAATTTATGATAGACACACACCACATATTTGTGGACTTTAAAGCCGCGTACGATAGTATAGTTAGGAAAGCACTATATAAAGCAATGCGAGAACTTGAGATACCACCTAAGTCCTAAGCTCATAAACCTTACGCAACTTACAATGACACAAGTGATATGTTCAATCAAGATACAAAATGAAATATCAAAAAAATTTAAAACACGAACAGGAGTGATACAAGGAGACGCCCTCGCTAGCCTGCTGTTTAATATAACACTCGAAAAAGCAGTACGAGACTCGAAAATCGAAACTTCCAGGTCAATATTCATGAAATCAGTTCAAATTTTGGCATACGCAGATGACATCAATATAATAGGAAGAACAAACCAGGCTAATAACAATCTGGAAAGGGCAGCTCGAAGAATGGGTCTAGAGATAAATGAGGAAAAGCAAAAGCAATGATTGTAGTAAGCAACCGACGAGAAAGAAGAAATAGAATAGGCCAAAATTTAACGATAGGCGACAGAAATATAGAGGTAGTAAGGGAGTTTATATATCTAGGTGCCCAAATAAATAATGAAAGGAAAACAGAGGAAGAAATAAAACGAAGAATACTCATAGCTAACAGATGTTATTATGGAATCGAGAAACAACTGAGGTCGCCAAACTTAACATGAAACTCTAAATGTATTATATATATAAGACACTAATAAGACCAGTGCTAACATACGCCTCTGAAACATGGACCCTAAGCAAAGCAGATGAAAACCGGCTGGGAGTCTTTGTAGAATACTAAGAAAAATATTTGGCCCGGTCCAAGAAAATCAAATGTGGAGAAATAGATACAACTACGAACTGTACGAAATATATGAAGACATCGACATTGTGAAGACAATAAAGATAGGAAGATTAAGATGGGCAGGGCAAGTGATGATGATGAATGACGAAAGACCGACAAAACAGCACTAAGAACAGAACCTGTTGGAAATCGAGGAAGAGGTAGACCAAAACTCCGGTGGAAAGACGGAGTAGAAAAAGACCTGAGAAGCATTGGAGTAACCAACTGAAAGAATCAAACCCAAGATAGAGACAATGGCGGAGAATCCTTGAGGAGGCCAAGACTCACCCAGGGTTGTAGCGCCAACGATGATGATGATGAAAGAATATTTAATGGACGTTTTCCCGACCGTTCTATTTCGAGGAAGTATTTAAGAGAACTTGTGCACAAATTTATTAACACCGGAAGCGTGCAAAAGAGGAAAAACCCTAGACGACCCGCAATTTCAGATGAAAAGATAGTCGGTGAAATGGTAGTACATTCTCAGCAATCAACTTCACATGTAACTGCGATATGTGATGTATCGGCGACCACTGTCAAAAAGTTTCTAAAACGGCATAAGTTCCATCCATACAAAATGAAGATTTTACACCAATTGATTGTAAATGATCCGGATAGACGCATTGAATTTTGTGAGGTTATGACCCAAACTATTGCAAAAAACCCATCTTATCTTCGCAATATATATGTTTTAGTGACGAATGCACATTTTTTTAAATGGGTTTGTTAGCAGACAGAATGTAAGATATTGGTGCAATAAAAATCCCCATGTTTTCCGGGAAGGTCACACCCAATTTCAGCAAAAATTGAATGTGTGGATAGCAATACTTGGCGACCGTATCGTAGGTCCTCCCTTATTCATCGACGGAAACCTTAATGGGGAATTGTACTTGAACATGTTGGAAAACCTCATCCATCCGTTAATAGTTGAGATTGCTGAAAATAATCCAAACGAATTTGACATGGATATCATATTCCAGCAAGATGGCGCTCCTCTGCAATTTAGCAGATAAGTTCGTAATTATGTCGATGCAACGTATCCTCGGCGATGGATTGGTCGTCGTGTTCCAACAGAATGGCCTAAGCAATCCCCTGACCTGACCCGTTGCACTTTTTTTTGTGAGGGTATCTTAAATCGAAAGCATTTCAAACAGAACCCGATTCCCTTTTGGATTTATGACGTAAAATAACAGGCGTGTGCAAATATCGGAGTTGAAACTTTCCAGAAAGTACGGAAAGAGATATTAAATAGATTTGTCTATTACCAAGAAGTTCAAGGAGCACACTTTGAACATTTATTAAAATAGTATTACTATTCAGTTTTGTTGTATAAAATAAGTTTTGTTGTGTTCTAGAATCTCCTTCTTTTTTCTTCAATGGTGAACATTTCAAAAGAATACCTTTTTTGCTTTAATTCTTAGTTTTATCCATAAACTTGTTTTTTTCAATCATCTTTTCTTTCTGGATGAATATTTTTTATGAAACTTAAGGATCAGATGTAAATTAAAATACGTTTCAAACGAGGTGTCACTCGACGCCCATTGCCATTTAAAAAAATAGTTCAAGATGGCGCCTAACTGCCGTTTTGAAACTTTATGGGCTAAAACGTAGTATTTAGCCTCCCATTATAGCACACAAAATTTTGTGAAAAAATATCCCGTCGTTAAAAAGTTAGTAGGGGGGGGGGACATTTTAGCACCGCACTTGTATACCTATCATATCATTTTCTATGGTGAAATATGTAGGGAAAGCTCAGGAAACTGGGGTACAGGGACTACTAAAATTCAATGGAAAATGAAAAAGCGCATATTGTCTCCTTGCTGGTAAATTCGGTTTGGCACCCAGTAGCAACTACTCTTGGCGGGGCCCTGCAAATGTGTATTGGGGGGAAAGGAATTTAGTGAAACTAGTTTATACATTCTTTCTTCAGTGTTTATTAGTTATTAAAAAAACACTTAATACATAGTTTTAAATTAATATCATTATTGTGTGACAATTTCTAACATATTTACATACGACTAGAAATGGTTTAATCTCTCATTAAGTATTGAATTCGATTACAATTTATATACAGAAAATTACACAGTAAGAAATTTACACAACTTGACCGATACAGATACATTTTTAATACACTTTTCCTTCTGCATATATACAAGTGGGCTCTGACGATGGATGGAGTCAAGTTATGACGAGAAAGAGAGACTACAATAGATGAAACTGTAGAACTGTAACTGCAGCTGCTATTGCTAGATAACAATTCTTATACAATTAAAAAAATAATAATAATAAGTAGAATAACGAGAACATTCAATTTACCTAATATGATACAATTCCAAAGAAATAAGTTAAAATATACATTTAAAAGGAAAATCGAATGTTAAATGTCACCTTCATGCAAACATTAGAACAGCCATAACTAGTTAATTGTATTTGGTAACAGTTATAAAAATGATGGTGAAAATATATTTGGTTATTAGTTACAAATGTTATAATTTATAAAGATGTTCCAAAAATATAACAAACTTTCAGTTTATATTTTTGGACCAGTATTATTTGGTCGAAGTACTATTACACATCCGTTGATTTAGCGGCGACACCCGGTGGCTTTTTATTAAACAAACCTCCGAGAAAAGAATGCTGGTAATAGACCGGCTTTCCTTTTGTTGGAAGTTTATCTGACCGAGAGCAAGTGCTGGCCGACGTGGACTGAAACGAAATCGACATTCCGCTGTCAAGCGATCCTACACTCCCACGTCTTTGAGCTTTGTCTCCTGCAACTACACTGACATCATAATCCCAACTGCTATATCTTTTCAGCCACATAAAAACGTGGAACTCCTACTTACATTGCTCGTGAATGTCCAGCAGGGAATTGCTAAGCGCCGATCGTTTGATTTGTGTGTCGTGACCGACTTCTTCTAAACTACCATCGATTAGGCCCTGATTTTGGGCACACGGACATGGACAAGGGCAAACTTCCACGTCTGCTACCCCGCTGTCGCGATTTTCTGTGCCTATTAAAAGCATAATATTCATAAAGCAATTGAACATTTTCTCAAAGGCTAAAATTAAAATATTTAAGAATATCTTGAGCAGTATACGACTGTTAATTAATGTGTAAAAGTTTGAACAGAGGCCTTGGTTTTTATTACCACAGACAGACACATGGTACATCACTATATTCCTTCCAAATCTCGCACTGTATAAGTGTACACTATACACATACTATAACATATCCTATAGAAAATAGTTGATAAATACACTTTAGATTAAAAATATGCACTAAAACAAAAAATGATACAGATGGTAAACTATAATATTAACAAACATAAAACCAGCAGTTAAAACGAGATTTTGTAATCAACACCTGAGCACATCAAGGTGACTCTTAATCAGCTGTATTGTTCAACATTCTATTGGAAAGAGTAATACAATGAGCAAGCCACCAAGGAACAATACTAATAAAGAAGTAGAAGTAATGGTTTATGCATATGATCTGAATATAACAAGACCAAACAATAGACTGAGAGAAACCTTGAAAGAAAAGAGACTGCAGCAATCAAAGTTGGGCTACTGATTGATGAAAATAATATGAATTTTCATGGGGAGATCTTTGCCGTCAACACCGGAGTACATCAAGGTCACTTTTTATAAGCTGCATGGTTTAACATTATATTAAAAGAGTAAGAAAAAGAACAAGCAGTAAGTAGACCAGAAGTAAACGATGTAGTTTATGCAGATGATGTCGCAAACATATCAAGAGCAAACGCTATATCGAGAGAAACCTTTGAAAGAATGTAGACTAACGCTGATTAATGATTCACGAGGTCTTTGCAGTCAACACCTATGTACATCAAGGTCGCTCTTTATTAGTTGCATTGCTCAAGAGTATATTGGAAAGACTTAGAAAAAGAGCCAAGCCACAAAGGAACAATAGCTAATAAAAAAGTAGAAGAGATAGTTTCTACAAATGATGTCATGAACGTAACCAGGCCCAATAATAGACCGAGAGAAACCTTTGAAAGAATCAAAGTTGGGTTACTGATTGATGAAAATACGATAAAGTTTAGAAGGAGATCAAAATAGTGTCAATCAAAAATATCATGCGAGTGCTATTATTAGCATAATACATAAGATAGATGTCAAAGAAATGGAAATTGGAAACTCCGATAAAGTAAACTGTCAAACAGTCGGCAGCAAATAAGATATAATAGAAGAAAGCATATGGTAATGGTAATAATGTAAATTCCAATAATAAGGCTATAGAAAATAAAGAGAATGATAAGGAAACAAAACAATAACAGTAATAAAAATAATAGGTAAATGGAAACCAAATATGATACAGCACACATTCGCATTCTGTAAACTGTTTTCTTTCATCAAGTTTTACTAAACAGACAATATACAAGGACTAATTCACCTCAGGAAATAGATCAATAAAACCGTTTGCCATGTTTCAATAGAAATGAAGAGGTGAAAGAAAAACAGCAAAAACTAAAAATGTTGGGAACAACTACAATGGCGTGTTTGTGGTTATACAGGAAGGATTCCCAATTTCGCATTTAAAATAGAATACCTATGAAGGTTACAGCACTTGATTCAAAATAAAATTATACCTTAACTATAGAATATTCCACTTAGAATAAGAAAGAAACAAACTGAATTGAAAGTTAATATCTATGATGTCTTTAGAAGTACTTTAAAGTGTACATTGTAATCACCTAGAATTTAATTTCTTTCGATACCAAATTAAGTAAAACATTCTTATTTACACCATACTTTAATGCCTCAGTACAGTTTTAATACTTACAGGGAATTTTTCTTTATAGTATACATAGCCTATGTATACTTTTAAAAGAAACGCGTCAAATTCGCCTATTGTATAGGCAACCAACTATACAGACAACTAAAAATCAGAAACAAACGTCACTATAGTTGTCAATTATTTGAGTATGAAGGTTATGTTGATGCAGTGTTTATATTAAATAAGTAAATCAAAATGAGTTGAACAACAACGACGATTATTATTGTAAAACATTAAATATTAATAACAGAAAACGGAAATGAAAATAAAAACAACAGTTACAACAAGTATTCGAAATGGCCACCTTCTACTTCTAAACAATAACCTAACCCGTGTTGAAAAGCACGCACAACATTCGCAAGAAAGTCGGGATTCAAGCTATTGCATTCGGTACGTATGCGATCTTTTAATTCATCAATACTTTGTATTGGAATATTGGTATAAATTTTTGATTTCAGATATCCCCAAGCAAAGAAGTCCTGGAAACCTGTCGTTAAGAAAATTTCTTATAGCATTCGTGGAATGCGGAGGGGCACCATCCATCTGAAACCACGGGTCATCGTTGTTCAAGTTTTCTATTGCCGGAATGATGTTGTTTCTTAATAGCTCTAAAAATTTGGCAGTATTGAGATTACCATCAATAAAATATGGACCGATAAGCTTATTTTCAACTATTCCTAGCCATACATTAACTTTCCCAGTGTATTGACTGTGAGTTAAATTTTGTAAATGGTAGTTAGTACGGGACGAATATCTAAGAAATAAGTTTATCAGGATAATGGATAGTGGATAGATGAGGAATTATAATACACACCGAAAATTTTGTGAATTGACTTCTCCATTTATTGTGAAAGTTTAACAAAAGATTGTTCGTTTTTCTTTGTCTTGATCGAATAGTTGTTGGTGATTCGAAAATTTGTACGATTTATATTTAAATTCTTTTAGTGGTTTAAATACCGAGGTTTTAGAAACATTAAAATGTGAACCTACTTCTCGTAGTGATACTATCGGGTTTTCTTCAACGTAGCATAAAATATTTAATTTCATTTCTTCGGTTAAAACGTGATTAGTTTTAGTTCTTATTTTATGGGAATTTATTACACATCTCTCCGATTTAAATTTTCTAACAATTGTTTGTATGGTTCGAATGCAAGGAATAGGTCTTTCTGGATATTTTAGTGAAAATAAGTCTCTCACAGTTCTTAAGCTGTTTCCCTTCTGATATCACATTAGAATTTCCACTTTTTCGTCTTTACTGTACATGATTGTATAAAAAACGCAAGAAGATACTAAATAAAGACTAATTTTATTTTTTGACATTGAATTAATTTGATTGTTGTGGTCACAGCATACTTGAGTTGTGTGTGATACTATCGGGTTTTCTTCAACGTAGCATAAAATATTCCATTTCATTTCTTCGGTTAAAACGTGATTACTTTCAGTTTTTATTTTGTGTAAATTTATTACGCATCCCTTTGATTTAAATTTTCTAACAATTGTTTGACACTAAATAAAGATTAATTTAATTTTTTTGCATTGAATTAATTTGATTGCTGTGGTCACAGCATGCTTGAGTTGTCTGTATAGTTGGTTGCCTACACAATAGGCGAAATTGACGCGTTTCTTTTAAAAGTATACATAGGCTATGTATACTAAAAAGAAAAATTCCCTGTATATACAAATAAATCGAACCATAGTAAACAATTAATTCCATTTCAAATTCTGAAATCAAATCCAAATTTCTGGATTATATCTAGTGATTTAATTCACCAATGAAAAGGAACCCATAGTGGTTCAGTAAAGGAGTAGCCATGCAAAAAAGTTATCAAAACAAACTGGTAGAAGTAGCTTTTGCAAGTCTCTGGTAATCTAAAACATTGAAGTAGATACCAATAAGAACGATAAGGAAAAATGGAATGCTATACAGCAATTTGTACATATTTTGGATAGGCAACACACAGTACAACAACGTTTAGTTCGGTTGCAGATTATCAGCAAGTCCACAGAAAAATGTTAAGGATTAAGGTATAATTACAACGGATCCTCAACTGAAGATGCTAAAATGAAAAGATAGGAAGAAACAGAAATCTTTCATAGAAGTAAGAAGACAGTTAGACCTCCAGAACAGGCTAGAAAACTGAAAATAGTGAAGGCAAAGAAGATGCTCGAAAACGGAAAGAATGGATAAGAAAAGGCTATGATAACAAAGGATCCTTATGCGAAGAAGAACAAAGAAAAGGACAAGGAGAAACAGAAAATGCGAACCAGGAAAAAGAGGCAGTAAATCGCCCGAAAAATCTAAATTAAATAATTAGCGACAATAAAGAATAGTGCCGCGAACAAAAAAAAAAACAATATGGAGAAGTGCAGAAAATGAGAGAGCAGTTTTACAGTAATGTGAGCATGCTACCGAAAGAAAACACAGAACTAAAACAAAGAGTGGAAGAACTACAAATGTGAAGGTATAGAGAAAATAATTTAGAAGTTAAGAGTAAAATCAGTTTGCTAAATAAATGGGAATCTTGAAAAAGAAGAGCATACAAGGCAGACAGAGAATCAGAAGGACATTTACATACACAGCAACTTAATAATAAATAGCTATATGGAAAAATCAAGAAGCATGCAGAGAGAGAAAGTACAACCCGGAAAAATGTAGCAGCGGGGGTTAGAAACTCATAATCAATGGGGAAATGTGAAAATGGAACGAAAAAGACACTTATGAGAATGAGTGGCACAAAAAAATAGCAGCATAGGAGAATATGGGAGCACAAACTATGATGGACATAGCAATGAAAAACGACATAAGCAAGAATATACAACAATAAGTGGACGCGACTGCCTCCCTGGACTTTCCCATACTGGAAACTGTTCATATCATCTTTATTCAACAGTAGAGTTATTTTCCTCAAAACGGTTGTTCAAGTGCTATTCTAAAACCTTGCCTCGTAACGAACAGACTTACAAGGTTTGTAAGAAGTCCCGCCAAATCTATGCGGTGCCCCTTAATTTCCTTTTAATATGCAACCAGGCATACTTCATTCTCTACTATATACGTCGCGCGGTCTAACTAGTACCGATCGCTGTTGCTACCGAGGTAAAATTTTCTAAGTCCCTGGAAATTATATTTTGTAGGGCATAAAAAATCGATTTTTTTTATTTTCGCGGAAAAAGATTCTTTGACGCAAACAAATAACAACCGTTAGAATAAAAAAAATATTTTTCTAAAAAAGAGGGGGGAGGGGGCCGGTGCGCTTACATATATCCACGAGTGTAATATTTCTTTGCATATTCATATGCTCCATTACGCACTGAGCGATTCAGTGAAAACCCCAGCTTCCTATCTTTTTTCGTTTATTAATTAAAGGAGTTTGAAGTTTCAAACTTCCAAGCTTCGTAGATGGCGCCACAGGAAAATTACGGAGTTCTTCAAAAAACATATCGATAGCCCCTTGCGAGGTCTATCGACATATGAAATTTAAAAAAATTCCTTGGAGCAGTTTTTGAGAAATAATTTTTTGAAAATTTCCAAAATTTTGAAAATTCGTAATTTAGGCCCCTTATAATTTTTCAAAAAAACTTTTTATATCACCTCATTTTACCCTTCATATACTATTCAGAAAATAAAAATCATTTGAATCGATTCATCCGTTTTCGAGTAATTTGGCGTTAAACTCAAAATTTTCAAAAAATCATAGCGCCCTTCAGTTTAAAGCTA
>JABXWE010000166.1:0-60763 GCA_014611495.1 Limonius californicus
AATGAACATATTTATGCAGATGAAAATCCACATGCTGTTAAAGCTAGACATTATCAACGAGAATTTAAAATTAATGTCTGGGTCGGAATTATCGACAATTTTTTGGTTGGACCGTTCCGATTGCCTGATCGTCTGGATGGCGCTAGTTACCTTCTTTTTTTCCAAGAAACTTTGCCAGAGTTATTAGAAGACTTGCCCCTTAATTTGCGTCAAAACATGTTTTTCATGCACGACCGTGCACCACCTCATTTTGCACGTGCCGTAAGAAAATATCTAAATGAACAGTTTGCTGGTAGATGGATTGGTAGGGGACAAGAAGCACCCATTCAATGGCCACTGCGGTCTCCAGATTTAAATCCTTGTGACTTCTTTATATGGGGAGCGTTAAAAACAAAAGTATACGAGGTACAAATTAATAATGCTGAACAACTGTGGGACAGAATTCAAAATGGTGTAAACGCACTACGAGAAAACGACGATGTTTTAAAAAGGGTGCATTTTTTACGTCGTGTTGACCTCTGCATCAATGAAGGTCACATTGAACATTTGTTGTAAAAAAGTTTTATTTTTGTGTCTACGGCCAACTAAATATTGTAATGCAATTAAACCTGCAACAATAATATCGGTTATCAGTGTTTGAGTAAACATTTTTTTTCTTCGAAACTATACGAACTACGGAGTTTTTACAAGAGTCAAAAAATGAAGCTAATGAATAAGTCGTCACCTTAAAAAAAACATAGAATCGTATCATCATCCTTAAAAAAATTCTGAACAAATTTATCAGGGGGTGGGGGTGGTTTTAACCCTTCTCCAATTTTCTTTGGGTTTCTTTCGACGCTGAAAGTAGTGGCTTCCTTTGAAGTGCCCAGGTACCAAATTTCATTAAAATTGGTTCACACGTTTCTGAACAGCATACAAAAATGTGATTTTTTAAGTAAACTTTAAACTCCTCTCACGGGCAAACGGTACATTTTGGTATATGACAAACATGGGTCCAATAGACTTCTTTTGGCCTCTAGAATATGTGGTAGCTCTATGTCTCAGGAGTTTTGGGACACCCTGTATAATCCTTGGAAAACAGTTTAGACATACTCAATGTCACAACCTATCACTGTACAGTCCTAAAATGTGTCTTCTTTTTTTTAATAAACTAACAACTTTTAAGCCAAATACATAGCTTTAACTATAATTTTTTATTCTAAGCATGATTATTTAATAATCATATTTTATATTTCAGTGATGGTAGAAGTAGATGTGGTGTATACTGTGCCGCTAATGCGTGTATAGAGCAAGTAATACAACATGGAGAAGTTGACATCTTTCAAGCCGTTCGAACTGTCCGGAGACACCGTCCTCAGCTAGTAGAAAATATAGTAAGTCAATTATCATTTAAACTATAGTATACCTGATAATGTTTTTAGTTAATAACAACTTTACTTATTTAAATAGGTATGTTTACATTTGTTTTCTTTTTAGACGGAATATAAATATTGCTATGACCTCGTCCTTCATTACGTCCTTCACTATTTGAACAAAGATATAAAAGAAATGAAGACATTATTAAGTAAATGAAGAAAGGATATATTTTATACTTAAATTTATTCCAGTGCCAAATATGCAATCATCTGTGTTTTGAAATGTAGCTATTAATCGACTTTCATCTACACTTTTAAGTCAAAAGGAACAATCCAGTTTTGTAATAAAGGTACAATAGGATGAGTTCTATGAAAAATGTAAATGTGGAGGCCAAAATGCGAAATAATTTTTTTACATTGCAGTATACTGTATGATTAAAATAAATAAATCAGAGTAAACTGTGTCTGTCACTTTGAAGTTGGTACTAATCATGAACGATCTTTAATATAGACCATTCGTCATCAAACTCAACGACGCAGGAAGTGCAGCAATTTGTTGTACGTGGAATGTTTAAATTTAAACAGGAAATTAGTTATGAAAAAAGGATATTACAACGACGAAAACTGTACTATTACTTTTCGTTGTAACTCCCTTGCCTAATAATTTACCTGCACCACCAATTAGGAAGCTTTCTAATACCTTCCTGGAAGAAGTCTTTGATTTGCTTGCGTATTCACTCTTGAACAGCATTGATAAGGTCATTATTTGACTAAAATCTTTTCCCGACTAAACATTCTTTTAGTGGGCCGTACAAATAAAAATCGAAGGGAGCAAGATCAGAACTGTACGCTGCATGCGGATGAAGAGCCCACTGAAGTTTATGGTTTCAATTGTTCTTGCAGAAGTATGAGGACGACCATTGTCGTGAAAAATCCATACATCACTTTGTCTTCTCTTCTGTTTGTTCCCGATCACCTGCTTAACTTTATCGCACAAGTGTCGAATAATAATCTGGATTAATTGTACAACGTTTTGTAAGAAAACCTACAAACAGCATTCTTTGAGAATCACAAAAAAAAAAGGTTTGCCAGCTGATAATACCGTTTTTGCTTTTCTGGCTTTGGATATGTGATGAGGCACCACTACATGCTTGCACGTTTTGGCTCAAGAGTAAAATAATGTACCCGTGTTTTATCAGTTTTCACAATTTAGTCCAAATATTCAGCCCCTCTTTCTTATCGTTGCAATAAAAAATAAGTGATTCAATTTATGATTTTTGGTCAACAAATACGGAATCCACCTGGTACCCACCTTCTGATACTTTTGCTTACTTTTTATTATATCTTCAACACTTCCAACAGTAATATGTAAATTTTTATAGATTTGGCGAACTGTTACCCGCCCGTCTTGCTGAATACGGAGAACTTTTTCTTCATTTTCACGAGAACCAAAATTACTGCTCGTCGTAGATGACGTTCATTACCCTACATGAGCAATCCAGTCTTTTAAATATTTCGACCACGCAAACACCCGATTTTTAGAAATACATTGATCGCCGTATTTTTTTCGCAGCTTATAAGACTTTCAGTACGTGTATGACTTCATTTGCAAGTAATTTGAATATAATGCGCGGTTACGCTATAACTGTGAAATAGTGATATACCGAAACAATTGCCATGAATATGTTAACAAGAGTCACGTCCACCCTCTAATTAATTTAACTTGAGAAATTTTTTTAGACTGGGTTTTAATTTAAACATTCCTGTTTAAATTTTAATATTTATTATATTTATTTGAATTCGTATAAGAGAATTTGAATAAATATAAAAACAAACTAAGAACGTATTTACACAAATTTCACAGAGATCAAAAACATAATTGGCACCTAACAGTTACACCTGACAAAATTCAACTAGCGACAGGTTAACAACCAGTAATTCCAACTTTAAAGTGTCTTAAAGCCTAGTCTATTTTTCATGCAGTATGTATTTTAAGCTACTCTGGGAAAGATTCTCATTGTTTTTCGGCCCATAACATTGTTACACAACAAAATGTTCAGGATAAATACAGTCTAACTTCTTCTGTAAGTAGGTTACCTATGGAATCAAATTTTTACAATAGCAAAAATGCATAATAAAATATAATAAATAATAGTATATATTTAACCAACTGGTGTAAAGAGAGTTCACGCCACCTACTCCATTGTAGGTAATCAACAGACCATTGACCTATACACAGAAGAAGAAGAAGGTTGTTGAGATGCCAAGTGTGCTAGTAGTAAGATGCCTAGGCTCGCAATGTGTGGTTTTCGGTTCGAACCTCGGAATAGGCAGGAAATTTTTCTGTAAATCCTTAGGTCAGTATCGAGCTCTTAATAATTAAAGAACTATTAATGGCGCTTTTCGTAACCAATGGCTGACAAGAAAAAGTAATGAAGCCTCACACAACATCATGCATACAATACAAACGTGATGCAAGTCCGAACGGGACCCGTCACTTTCAATAAATCCCGGTGGCAACCTCGATCCCAGTTGCATGAGTAGCAGTGGGAATTGGGTGCAACTGATGGGCCCCGTGGGCCCCTTTCTACTATTTAAAAAAATTGGATATATTTATCTTGAACATTTTGCTACGGAAGAAGATTTAGTTACACATGTTAAAAAGCAAATGAAAACTTTATCAGAACAGCTAAAAACTAAGGCTTAATAAAACTCACTTTTACAAAGAATATACAATTTTAGGTACAATGTGCTATATCTTATAAAGTCTATATAAAAATGTATTTAAACATACACAAACAGATTGTAATAAGGAATATAAATTAATTTTCCTTAAAATCAACAAATACTATGTAAAAAGAAGCTCATGTGTAGCACTATAATTCCTACTATGTACATTTTTCATAGTTGATGAATCTGGTACTCCCAAGATTATGAGATAACATTTATAGTGGCTCTCCAACTGGAATTTCACCTTTCAGTGCTACATGGAACGGCCTTCAATGTATTTATTATGTGGAACATAACTAACTGTCACAACATTCACTGTTATCACAGTAACTATAAGGATTAAAAACTGCCTTAGACCAAACTATTGCTGTGATAATAATTATTGTTATAACAGCACCTAAGCTGTTTTACAAGGCAAAAACTGTCATAAAATAGCCTCAATGTTGCAATGAATTATTATGGCAAGAAACTGATAGGTTAAATTCCAGCTTTAGCTTTTAATCGAAATATGTAAACAAAACGAATTCATTATTTAGCGATTTGTGCCACTGAGCACTCTACTGTTAAGGCAGAAATATTGTATGAACAGCAATGTGTGTTGTACTATAGATATACAATACTTTGTATACTACATATAAAACCATGGAAGAGTATTTTTGCTGTTTATATTTTTGTTACGTAGCCAATATAAAAGATATGTCCGTAACTGTTACGTAAAAATTCACTTTATGAGGAGAACGCGCTAGAAATAAAATATTTTAACACCTACATTGTTTTTTATTGTAGGTCAAATTAAAACCATTCCGAATCCTAGTTAACATCATTTTTTCCTCATCGTTTTTACCAATTACGTTAAGTAAGCGTATAATTTACATTTATGTTTCAGTATTTGTTTGCTGCTAATATTTCCTAGATAGCAAAGATAATTTGAAACAAGCTTGGTACGAGGGCGGCCTTTTAAGTTTTTACAAACGACCACTAGGTGGCGCTATTGAGATGTGTCATGACTATTTTCGTAAAATTTGACATTTGTTATTGTGAAAACAGTGGCAGCTTAGAAATTGACCGAGTACTTTGTTTACAGTGAGCGTATAAAAAAAGCAATTTTGTGAAAAATATGAAAATTTCACATGAAGGTTTTCGTTGGATGATTTTTACGATTTTAATAAAGGCCTAACTCAACAACAATGCATAAAATCGGTTACTTCAACTTTTGGTAATGAAGCACCATCAGAAAAAACTCTTGACAATTCGTTTGCAGAATTTCGTCGTGGTCGTGCGTCCGTCAGTGATGAATTTCGTAAAGGCCGACCAAAATCGGTTGTTATTCCAAAAAACATCGATGCTGTGCGCAACATGATTGAAACAGATCAGCATGTGACTGCAGTACATTCGATTTTGCATGAACAGTTAGCTGTGAAAAAGATCTGTTCCCGATGGACTCCGCATAATTTGACGGATGCTTAAAAAAAGGTTCATGTTAATTGGTGTAAGGAAATGCTCAACAAATTCGAAGCTGTACCCAATTTAATTTTATATTATACTTTTCGTCTTTTACATTGGCTGTAGTTCGCTTTCCAGAGTTCAAGTAGACAGCCCTAAGGCCCTAGGCGAACAAATTTCCTTCAAAACAGTTTACCCTAATTGTTGGAAGATGTAGAACTCAATATGCAACGAAAACATTGGTACCAGCACCATGGTTGTTCTGCCAGACTGTTAAGAATTATTTAAATAATGTATGTATAGCAAATTGGATTGGAAGAGGAGCTGTGCATCCATCACTACCAAGAAGTTTCCACATCAGTCCACTAGTCTTTTTTGGGTACCATTTTGGTACAATTAAAGAAATAATTGTATACCGCATTCTAGTATTAAACGACAATGATTTACCAAATAGAATAATCGAGGCCTCTACATCAATTACATCTAACAACTTGCTTAAGTCTGAAGATAGTTTTTAAAGGAATTATAAAATGTGTAGAAGCCAACGGAGGCAATTTTGAACATTTACAGAATTAAATAAAACGTTGCTTGTTATTTTTTGTTGTTTTTCACTTGCTTAGTTTTTCCTACAGTACAGCTGCGCCAGTGGGTGCTTTTTTTGTTAATTATTAAAATTAATAGTAGTAACTGTGAATTGCTACAGTAAGAGATTAACTTCACAGAAAGTAACTATCATCCATTGCTCTGACATAAAAATTCAATAATCTCAGTTACTGTAATACTTGGCCTACTAATGTAAAGTCACATGATCTCATGGAAAGAATGGCGAGGACCGTTTGAGTGGCCTGCCCGATCACCTGATTTCGACGATACAACTTTATATAATAATAAAAAAAATTGTTATATAGGGAAGGGAACTAACTTTTTTATATCACCATTTAACTGTTGAGGTCTATCGAAATAAAGGAGAAAAATGGGGTAGTGTAGCGTTACGGGCCCTTGTGTTGTGTTTTTAGTTTTTATTTATCGTGATTCTTCGTGATCGTCTTAGGTTAGGATCTAGAGTAGTTGAGCTAAATACGGAAATAAAACACCAGAGAGGTTTAATACATTTATTATCATCAATATTAAACTGCAGGCAGTGCAATTTAGCTACCTCCGGTATTTACCTGTTCAGGCTAGGAAACTGCAGGAAACCTTAGCCGAGGTAGAGCGCCGTGATCTCAAGTACGCAGATATTTAGATGGGACGTATGGAACCCAATTTCTTTTAACATACAACGAAAAAACGCGGAATAGTTCAAGGGCTATGAATACCTGTAGCTGCAGCCGAGTTTCCTCCAGCGCAATATACAGGGGGATGAAGGAATACCTGCAGCTGCTGCCGAGTTTCCTCCAGCGCAATATACAGGGTGGTGAAGGAATACCTGTAGCTGCTGCCGAGTTTCCTCCAGCGCAATATACAGGGTGGTGAAGGGCTACCTGCAGCTGCTGCCGAGTTTCCTCCAGCGCAATATACAGGGTGGTGAAGGAATACCTGCAGCTGCTGCCGAGTTTCCTCCAGCGCAATATACAGGGTGGTGAAGGGCTACCTGCAGCTGCTGCCGAGTTTCCTCCAGCGCAATATACAGGGTGGTGAAGGGATACCTGCAGCTGCTGCCGAGTTTCCTCCAGCGCAATATACAGGGTGGTGAAGGGATACCTGCAGCTGCTGCCGAGTTTACTCCAGCGCAATATACAGGGTGGTGAAGGATTGGGTTCTTGTTCTGGTAGTGCTTCCTGACGGTTAAATCAAGAATGATCCTTTCATGACAACTTACTTCTGCTTTTATAGGCCAAAAACGGGTGTTGGATCGTGAGAACCCACTGCATGTGTACCAATTTGAAAAACAATTTCACGTTCCATTTATTGTGAGCCCAATAATATTTAATTGAAGTTAATTAAATTATAGGAGTACTATTAAGAAACAGTCGAAATAACTCCCTTTACCTAATCCTCAGATCCTAATAAATTTTGTATTTAATTATAAATTTGTATTGTATTCAACAAGAAACCAATTTTTGTTTCTTGAACTAATGACTTTTAACGGAAATGTCCGTGACGAAAATACATAAACCTTTCCCAAAGCGCCCCATTTATTGACGGCTGTCCCAATTTATGCTTACTTGAGATCAGATTAATTCGAAGTTATATTGTTACCTGCAATAAAATAGCTGGAAGAAAGACGCTGCAAACAAATATTTTAAAAATGGAATTATAACATTCAACTATCGAATGTGTAGTTGTTTTATAATTCCATTCATTGTACATGAAAGTGGATATTTATTTTGTGACTGTTGCCCTCATAAATTAAGTGTACCCGTAAAGGACAGCCCCTTTACAAAAATAAATATGTGTGACGGAACGGCCGTTCCCAAGATCATTGAAGCGTGATTTCCAAACTCCAACGAATATTCATTAGCATTTAGTTACATTTAACATGAAATCTTTATGCGAGTATAGATTAAAAATGAAAATTATGAGCATAATGTCCCAAAGTCCGACTATCGGTAATAGTATACATATAATGGCAAATGCGGTCCGCTACAATACCTTTGTCAAATTTATCGGCGATGTCCATTACTATTAATCCTAAATATTTGAACACCAGTAACTGCTCAAATTTAACTCCTTCCAGTAGCATATTTACTTTTTTCAGCTTTTGTTGATACCACCATTTAATTTTTAATTTTTTTTATACTTCTTTGTGTTTCTATTATCTACCGCCGCTTGCCATCTTTTCAGATTTTCTTCTAAAGCCTTTTCCCATTCAGCGAATATTTCTACGTCATCCACAAAAATAGTCTCCAATTTTTATTTGCTTCATGTTTCTGTACCCTACACATAGTCCTCTTGCTTCTTTTTTTACATCTTTAATTTCGTATTGTCTTAAACTCTTCTAATTACAGATTATGAGTTCTTGCGTAATTCTTAGTATTTGCATACATTTATTTTATTGCCCCTAGCAAGTCCTTAACTGTCCCATTATCTTCCAGCCTCTTCCATAGTTCTTTTCTGTCCATCCTGTCGAATGCTTTTTCTAGATCTAAGAAACACTCGTATCCATCTATATTGTAGTGCACTACCTTTTCTATTATCTGCTCAATTATCAATGTTTTGTGTGTTACGTCCTGGTCTGAATCCGTTTTGCGCTTCCAGTTTCTTTCTATCTTTTTTCTTAACTTCCCTCTAGAATCCTCTTATATACCTTTCCGGGGACGCTGAGTAATGCTATGCCCATATAATTTCTCAGTCGTTGTCACTCTTCTTGTGAATTGTAAAACTGCTCCTTCCCAATCTTTAAGTCTTCATTTCTGGTGTTCTTTCGTCGTGCCCTGCTGATCTTTCTTGCTTTATTTTGTTTATCATTCCTTTCATCTTTTCTTCCGTTATACTCTCTTCTTCTTTAAATTGTTCTTTTTGTGCATTTTAAAATTATTTTTGCTCTCTTTTGTTGTTGTTCGCTCCCAGCAATTCTTCAAAGTATTCCTTCTATCGCTTTATTTCCTCGCCTCCCAGAAATATATCCCCTTGTTTATTCTTAATCTTATTTCTTCGGACCTTTTCGTGATTTTATGTCCTTAATTTTTTTTATTCTAAAGATAAACTTTGATATCCTCACCATTCTATTGCCAAATTCTTCCCATGTTCTGTTTTTTGCGTTTCTTACCAAGTTTTTAACTGTTCCTGGATTGTTTCTTGTATGTTGGATAAGTTTCTTTGGTCCTCATGTGTAGGTATTTCTTCCACAACTGCTTTTTCTTTGCCACTTCTTCCCTTACCTCTTCGGTCAACTGTTTTGTTTGCTTTCTGTCCACTTTTTGAACTGCCGTGCCACAGGCTTCCCTTGCCGCTGTCTTAATTATGCATTTCCTTAAAAGTGCGCAATATCTGCTCAAAATCTGTTTTTTCCTCTACTTTTTTCCTCTATTAATTTGTTTTGTATTCTCTCTGAATGATTTCTTGAAATTTATTTTTTGTATCTTCTTCTTTCAATTTGTATGTCCTAATTCTATGCTTCATTTTCTTTTTCTATTTTTTCTCTTGTTTCTCTATTTCTTTTTTCGCCTTACTTCTTTTACCCATTTAATATTCGGTGCTTCTATTAGCATATAATTTATTACTGACTTTTGTTTTCTTTCTACTTACACCTTTGTCAATTTATGTATGTCTGTGTTTAAACTTCGTGTTTGCAATTACCAAATTATTTAACATGCAAAATTCAATTGATTTTTTCTCGTTGTTGTTTCCTCATATTTTCCCATCAGTTCTGTATAGCCTTCAGTTCTGTTTTCCACTCCTTCGCTTAAATCTCCCAAGATAACAATTTTTACCTTTACTGATTCAATTTCTATCTGCAAATCTTGAATGTTTCCTTTCTTTCCTTGATATCATTTTCGCTCGGCCCGTAAATTATTACCATTGTTGTGTTTCTTTGGTACTGTTTCGTGAATACTACCGACATAATTCTTTCTGAAATACATTTCCATTTTCTAAAGTCTTCCTATTTTTGTCTGCTTAGTATTATTCCTACACCCTGTTCTGCCCATTAAATTTGATCTACTACGCTATACTGTAACACGAAATCTTTTTTCAATAATGTAGTTCCTTGACTTTTGTTCTTTCTTTCTGTTATCGCTAAAACCTTCAGATTTGCCTTATCCGTTTCCTGTATATTTCTCCCTCCTACTCAATTATTCCTCTTACATTCCATGTTGTTATCCTATATACAGTATCTTTTTTCCAGATTTTTCCCCGTTATTACTTATTTTAATCTCTTTAACCTTGTTCTTTGCCTGATTCGTTCTCCTTCTGTCTCAGTCCGTTGTGCTTTTTCGTTTTTTGATTGTTGTGGGAATGTTAGTTTCTTCGGTTCTCTCGCCAAACTTTCGGTCTCTTTACACGAGAGCCATGTTTCACCTTTCTTCTAACCTACTGCAACTGTTTTTCCGTTTTGTCTCTCTATTTTGGCTAGGTTCCTGATTCTTTTCTGAATATTTCTCTCTTCCTTCGTTAGGTCATTATCCATGTATAATGTTTCGTCTTTAAGTTCTCTTACAATCCATTACCTTCATTTTGTCTTCCTATCTATTAAATTTAGCCACCGTTATACATTTTTCATCTCTTTTCTTGATCCTGCATTCAGAACTTATCTGAACTTTCACCGCAAACTTTTGTTCCATGAACTTTTTCACTTCTTGTATGTTTCACCCTTTAAAAGCTGTTCCTTTTATTGCTATATTATTTTTCCTCCATCCTTTTCGAGTTTCTCCGCTTTTCTTTGAAGCATTTCTATATACATATTCTCTAATTTCCAACTCTCTATATACCTCCATCATCTCCCATACCGCACGAAAAACATTTATCTGCAACATATTACGATTGCTCCAAAACCGCAATTTGCAGATATTTTCTAAATTCGTTAAGGTTAAATGGTTTCAGTGAATAATCGCGATTTATTAAGTGAAAAATGTAATTGATGACGTATACACCGCAATTGTAACTGTTATTTTGGGTGGGAATGGAGCAAATTGTTACTGAAAAATTGTCAAAGCCATGTACTACACCATAGAGGTTTAGCCCGTATTTCAAATACTTCTTTTCAAATAATTCGGTACTTCTGTATTGATGAATAGGGAATAATTAATTTTGTGGCTTCAATCAAATGGACATGTTTCTTAATTTAATTTATTTTTCTTATTTTTCTGATTATAGGCGAATGGCCTGTTAATTACCTACAATGGAGTAGGTAATTTGTTTTTGCTTTTAGTAATATTTATTTCGTTACCTGGAGGCATATGGAAGCCAACGATGATGGTGGACGCACTTAACCGCTTAATAATTGCATAATCTTGACTCCACTGACCTTAAAACACAGAAAGGCTTAAAAGCGATAATTTGGAAAATTTTAAAATACATCTGCCAGACACGTATCCAAATACGTATGTAACTTCAGCCCGGTAAAAAGTTTCCGGTTTTTTTAACAATGGGTGCCAATGCAATTTGTGGCAAACAATGGTAATTTGAAAACAACCATTAAAATTGACCAAATATTAGTAGTTTAATGATGTGAGGTAGAACTTAAATATTTCTTAATTAAAATTTATTTAAAACCGAAAACATATTTAAAATGAGTTTGTGCTAGTTTAGTTACATATCTAATATTTAGTAACTTACATATAACTATGTACACATGTTACAGTTAAACGGGAAGAGATTCAAACATCGGAATTGACTTCAGAAGCGTCCGATTTAAAGCGTGATTTTAAATACAATAATGATTGGTCTATTAAACTGGAATCATTACATGAAGAATTAGATATAAAAACTGAAACCCGTTGTAATAATGAAGATCAAGTAATAATAGAGCCTCCATTGAAATGCGTCGTGCATCAAAGTGTTAAAACTAATACTGGGGAAAAGTTATATAAATGCAATATATGTAACTATGCAAATGCACGCAAGGGTTGCTTACAGAAGCATAAGAGCACTCACACAGGAGAGAAACCTTTCAAGTGCAATCTATGTAACTATGCAAGTGCACAGAAGAGTAACTTGCAAACTCATATGAGCACTCATACAGGAGAAAAGCCCTTCAAGTGTAATATATGTAACTATGAAAGTGCACACAAGAGTAGCTTGCAAAGGCATATGAGCATTCATACAGGCGAGAAGCCCTTCAAGTGTACTATATGTAACTATGAAGGTACACACAAGAGTAGCTTGCAAAAGCATATGAGCACTCATACAGAAGAAAAACCCTTCAAATGTCATATATGTGACTTTGAAAGTGCACACACGAGCAGCTTGCGAAAGCATATGAGTACTCACACAAGAGAGAAACCCTTCAAGTGCAATATATGTAACTATGAAAGTGCACACAAGAGTAACTTGCAAAGTCATATGAGCACTCATACAGGAGAGAAACCCTTCAAGTGCAAAATATGTAACTATGAAAGTGCACAGAAGAGTAACTTGCAAACTCATATGAGCACTCATACAGGAGAAAAGCCCTTCAAGTGTAATATATGTAACTATGAAAGTGCACACAAGAGTAGCTTGCAAAGGCATATGAGTACTCACACAAGAGAGAAACCCTTCAAGTGCAATATATGTAACTATGAAAGTGCACAGAAGAGTAACTTGCAAACTCATATGAGCACTCATACAGGAGAAAAGCCCTTCAAGTGTAATATATGTAACTATGAAAGTGCACACAAGAGTAGCTTGCAAAGGCATATGAGCATTCATACAGGCGAGAAGCCCTTCAAGTGTACTATATGTAACTATGAAGGTACACACAAGAGTAGCTTGCAAAAGCATATGAGCACTCATACAGAAGAAAAACCCTTCAAATGTCATATATGTGACTTTGAAAGTGCACACACGAGCAGCTTGCGAAAGCATATGAGTACTCACACAAGAGAGAAACCCTTCAAGTGCAATATATGTAACTATGAAAGTGCACACAAGAGTAACTTGCAAAGTCATATGAGCACTCATACAGGAGAGAAACCCTTCAAGTGCAAAATATGTAACTATGAAGGTGCACACAAGAGTAGCTTGAAAAAGCATATGAACACTCATACAGGAGAAAAACCCTTCAAGTGCAATATATGTAACTATGAAGGTGCACACAAGAGTAACTTGCAAACTCATATGAGCACTCATACAGGAGAAAAACCCTTCAAGTGCAATATATGTAGCTATGAAGGTGCACACAAGAGTAACTTGCAAACTCATATGAGCACTCATACAGGAGAAAAACCCTTCAGGTGCAATATATGTAACTATGAAAGTGCACACAAGAGTAGCTTGCAAAAGCATATGAGCACTCATACAGGTGAGAAACCCTTCAAGTGCAATATATGTAACTATGAAAGTGCACAGAAGAGTAACTTGCGAACACATATCAGTACTCATACAGGAGAGAAAGAAACCGTTTGAATGCAAAACTTATTTGTCAAAATCTTTTACCGTAGTGTGAAGAATCAGGTCAAGTAAGAAAAATGCATTTTAACCTTCCCGGCCCCGGGTGGGGTGAGTTGTCACCCCATGTTGAACTTTTTCGTCTGTAGTTTTTGTAATAGCCGTTTTATCCTGGATGTATCTCGTTACGTTGTTCTTTGTACTTTTAGGTACTTGTTAAATCAGAAAATAGTCGAATCCAGTTAACGACTTTTCAGATTTATTTGAAAAATGGTAGTGATGGGATGAGAATTCACCGCACTTGGTATTAGGTGCGATATGCCTATCGGATGCTGTTTCGTCAAGTTTTTCAGATATTCCTTATTGTGGTTTCTTTATCTGATGACGAAGTACCAGATTACTTCATTTGGTATTTCCTATGCACCCAGATTAAAAATCAGGGTGCCACTACAAAAAACGATTGTTCCTTTTGGAATTGGGGAAAGAACTAGTAGAATCCCATATGAGGAGGAGGATTAGCAACGCTCCCATACGCTCCAGGCTAACTAGAAAGACAGTTCAAGAGATAAACGCAATATTAGACGATATCAGTCAGCAGCCCAACGCAAATCAAGAGGAACCAGTACAACCGGCGTGGGAAACACGAAAGCGAGATTCATGTCATGTGTGTTCTACGTCAAAAGACCATAAAGTGCAATCAAAATGTACCTTGTGTAAAAATTTTGTATGTCCAGAACACAGCAAAACAATGATAATATGTAAAAAATGTTAAATTTGATTGTACACAATGTACCCAATTACGTTTTTTTTTAATTCCTCTTTTATTAAATTGCCCAAATAACCTAAACTGCACGCAAATATGACCAACAAATAATAATTCGTTCATAGTTTCCTTCCTACGAAAATTTAGAGTGTGAAAATTAAGAAAAAAGTTGGGGTGAGCATTCACCCCACGCGGTATCAGGAGTTTTGAAAATCACCCGGGGCGGGGAAGTTAATAAAATTATAAACAAATTATATTTGAACTAGGCGCTCTGGTCTTGCTGAAAGCAATCCGCTGGCTACTACTGAACAACGAATTTCCCCTAAACAATGTTTCTTTATGAGGACTGTACAAAATGATTTTACATCCAGAAGCAAATGTCTACACCGCAGCCGACCTTGCATCTAACCATGTGAAAGGTCTTTACAAATCTAAATATCTGAAGAAAATATGACCACCATTGTAAGGACCACTGCAGTGTTTGTGGAAGTGGGGAAAATTGGAGAAACATTCCGGACAACCCATCCCCTCGGTGGGAGCAGCCCCAATACAGTCATTCTTGTGTGATCTAACTACCAAACAACATCGGAAAAAAGGCTTCCTGAAAGATTCCCGGCTAAGTAAAACCGATTGACTGCAGTTGGTATTTTCTTTAATAAATGTATTAAACTTTTCTGGTGTTTTATTTTCGAA
Source organism: Limonius californicus (assembly GCA_014611495.1). Classification (NCBI taxonomy): domain Eukaryota; kingdom Metazoa; phylum Arthropoda; class Insecta; order Coleoptera; family Elateridae; genus Limonius; species Limonius californicus. The sequence goes on from JABXWE010000166.1 coordinate 14,953, forward strand.
TTCAGCTCAGCTACTTTAGATTCGAATCTGCGACAGTCAATGGGTTACAAAAATAAAAAGTCTAAGCAACGTTACATAATCGAACGTTAGGAAGCAGCAGACCCATTATGTCATTACCAAAGTGTCATCTGTCAACAATCCAGGTAAAATGTCGCAATGCAGGTGACGTGGTCCAGTTAAATTTTCATGGAAGAAGTGTGGTCCAAAAATATGGTTACCCACGCCAAACATTTACAAGAAAAACTCTGAAAACGAGAACTACATATCCAAAGCGGATTCTCTTAGTGATGGAAATTATGTGTATTCACTTCACCAATGTTTGAGAATTTTGCCTCACTGCTAAGCCATTAATAATTTAAAAAGGATCCAAAAGAAGTTGTAAGAAATTACAAAAGTGCAGTTTGCTATGAGCATCATTTCGATGCTGTTCGTGCACCAGAGTAACACCCCGAAATCTACGCTAACACGCTGCTTTCGTGGTGCCTCGGAGAATACCTAAACGCACTTTACTTTTACCAAGCCAACATGATAGGGATTATATACATTTGTTTTCAAAATTCTACTAATACCAACGCTTGTGCTGATTTTTCTTTGATTTACATGGATATTGAAATGTACTGCCTCTAACACTGCTAGTTCATTTTCCATGTTTATAATCGTTCGGGCCTTACATATTCCAGCGTATAAATCTGTACAAATGGAAGGAGGACATGAAGAACATCTACTTTAATTCTATGTAATTGAAATGTTTTATTTAAACGGCTATTTGTTTTAATGGATTGGAACTTATTGGAATAACAAGCAATATTTATTTTCTTAAAAAACTCCATATCTCGAAAACGGTTGCTTTTAGAATTCATGTTTAGTACGACTTTTTGGTTTGTATTGATGAGATCTATAAGTGGGTAAAATATCCGAACATATTTTTTAAACACCTATATATTTTGAACTGTGTAGATGAAGAGTGTATTTTCTGTTAAAACTCTTTCGCGGAAAATTTTTAGAAAACGCTGAATAAATGCTACATTTTATACTAAATTTGCATACTAAAATATTGTGTCCTCCCACGGACACACTTTTATAAACTGTATAATTTTACGTGTAAATTGCATCGGCTAACAAGTTAATAAAAAAGAATACTTACAGTTCAAACGGAGATTGTTGTACCTAGGAAAAAAATTGATATTAGTTCTGGCTAAACAGGAAGTCAAAACCAAGGTTAAAAATGCAATTTCATAATAATAGGATTAAAAACAAAAAAGTTACATGCTGTTACCTCATCTTGGGGTCACTCGGTATTGTCTGAGGCAGAAATTTCGTCCACACGCCGCGCCGATGGGACATCCTCTATGCAGCGTTTGTAACTAAAATGGTTGCTCAAATTTGGAAATTTTCCTTCTTCATTGCAAAGTTACTGCTATGTTCATTTGATTTTGCCACTTCATCTGAATTAAAGTCGTTTTTTAATTGCCGCTCTGTAGCCTATTACTATAATAATATTTTCCTAATACATTCTAACTGGGCCTTTTTTTTTGTTATCATAGAGAAATGCAGATTAATATTATGTCTACGCGCTTGACCTGCCCTTGAAGGGAGTCCTACGTGTTAAATTGTTCTTCAATTATTGCACCATATTTTGCAACATGACGAAATCCTCCAGCTGCTGGATACTTTCCTTCGTTTTTCTCTTCAGTCGAATTCAACATCTGCTTCGGCCCGGTTGCTTGCGATAAGCGCCGTAATCAAGTACTGCAGGGGCGGCTTGGGTTTTCGATGGGTGTTCATAGCGTGAACTTTCTTATCGCTGTTTTCACCGTAGGGTGAACAGAAGCATCGACAAGTGTCGGATTTAATGAAATACGCTGGAATTTTAACCCTTGTAAGGCAATTCATTGCGAATTTGCTGACCGCTTTTGGCGGATTAATATCGAGCCCATTTCCTGCCCCTCCGGTTATGCCGCTGTTGAGATAAACGCATTGAAGTTTTGGCCCTCAACCCTGACTCCATTCGATCCAGTCTTCAGAGGCGTGCCTGCGAATTTTTCCTGCTTCTTAAGAACACAAGAACACCCCAAATTGTGCCTGCCTCTCTCTGCAACGAAAACTAAGGTAAAATAAATTGTTTCTGGTGTTGTCAAAAACTTTTTCCGAGTTTTATTTTCAAATTTCAAGTGTTGAATCATTTTTTTGGATGCGACAAAAAGCGACCTTCAGTTGCTAATTGTCATTTTCTTTTTTTCTGTTAATTGTAAAAAGTAATCATAAATTGCATTACATTGTAAACTCCGACGCCGCTGGCTGCGTAGATCTGTCCTAAGAAATTAAATATCCCAAGCCACTGACGGCGAGCCTTTTTCAGTTCGAACGTTCCAACAAAATCTTGTATTATTGAACCATAAATAATCGTTATAATTTTTGCATCATGTCAGCAAACTAAAAGAAGTTGAATTATATTTGTCTTGAAATTTACCACATCTTTTATTTTTGTGTGCATGAACTTTGCAAGATTTATATATAGAAGGAGGCACAATAAAGGAGAGTCCGATTCCCGTAAGCTGGTAGCTTCTCGGCGTTCCACGAGAACTGGTAATCTGCTGTGATTTGGGAGGTGGCGCCCGTTAATTTTGAGCTAGCCTGTACACAACTAGGAAGATTTCCTTCCCGTAAGCGGTTTCCGTGAACCCCCCCTACTCCTCTGAGCTAAGCTGTAGGCCTTTTTCCACCTATGTTGTTGCGGGTCGACGAAAAAACTCGTTTGGCCCGTAATATTACAGCACTCTGAAGTAAAAGAAAACTAAAAAAACCAGCAGGCAAAGATAATATACATAGCAAATGACCTATTAAAGTACGGAGGACAGGCACCAACCAGGGAAATAATGAAAATGATACGGAAGGTATTTGAACAGCGTAAAATTCCCGACTAATGGAGAACGAATAATCCCATTATTTAAAAAAGGAGGCCGTAAAAGCCACAAAACTACAGAAGCATAAATCTGCTACACACAAAATTAAAACTTACGACAAGGGTAATAACCACAGGAAAAACAACTTGGGAACGTTCCGTAAAGAACAGCAAGGCTTTAGAAACGGAAGATCATATTTAGACGATAAATTTACAAAAACAAAACAAATTACTGAAAAGGCGATGGAGTATAATGAACCCGCCTTTATGTGGACAGTGGAATGTTAGAACACTCTAGCATGTGGGGAAACTGAGTAAAGCTATACCAGAAATGAAAAAATATAATATTGGTTTATTGTATATAAGTGAAGCAAGATGGAATGGAATCGGAGAAATTAAAACAACAGATGATTATAAACCTTTCACAAACCCTTAAACTGCAACTTCATTCTTGTAAATCGCGTCTCTAGAGAAGTGGAGAAAATCCTTGTAAGACATTTCCTTGATAACCAAAGTTGTGGAAAGCGTCCTTAATGAGGAAAAGTGTTTTTAATTAATATATGTATAAGCGATAGTTCCTGGAAGAAGGGCTTCTACTATATGAGTAAATTTTTCAAATCGTTGTGTCTTAATATCAACGGAAGCTTTGTGAGGCTATTTAGGGCAATTGTTATGTTCATATTAAAATGTGCCGCTTTATATGAATTAATTCCGTAATTTGTTTACCGCTTCGTAAGAATTAATAATGTTATTTTAATTGCAGTCTTATTTTGGGTTACCGTTTCACTATTTTGTTTTGTCTTTCGAAGTTTGAGTTATATTGACAGTTCCCTTTTGTAGGCTCAAAATTACCGCGCGCGACCTTTAGCACTTCCGAGAACTCACGTGTCCCTTATTCTAGAACATTTCATAACGTTTCGAAATATAGTGCAATTTTTGGGGAAGGTGCAGATTCCCGTTGCGTTTTTAAGGCAATTTTCGATCTCTGATGATTCCGGTTCTCATACAACTCCATCAATCAGGGACCGTGAGGCAATTCTTGGTAAATTGGCCGATCGCCGTTGGGCGGATTAATTTCGAAGCCCAGCTCCCGTCGCTCTGCGGCTATTTTTTTATACCATCGTTCGAAGAGTCCTGTCTTTCGTTCAACGTTAACAGCCTGTTGAAATCAACGTATTTTCCTGCATCTGGAAATGGCCGTTACATTGTGCCTGCCTCCTCCGAAGTTCAAGGTAAAGAATCAGGTTTTGTGTGCAGTGTAAAAGAAACCTTTTTTTCTCGCGCAAACTTGCAAAATTTCGCTATATTGAACTTGTTTTTTGCAACCTAAAAGCGATCTTCAGTCGCCATTTGTTTATTGTTAATTGTAAAAGATATTAATAATGTACTTTTTCTGTAAACTCTACGCCATTGGCCACACAGATTCATTGAAATATTCTAAATATCGTGCGTCAACGGCGGCGAGTTTTGTGGCTTCTTGAACGTTCAAATATTATTTGTAAACTCATAAAAATGCCATTTCTGTCTTTTCTTTTTGTATCGCCATATCAATAGTTTCATTATATGTATTTTAAAATTTACTGCCTCTTTTGTTTTTGTGTACTCTGTATTTGTTTGTGTAAAAATTTTGCAAGCTCCAAATATATATAGGAGGAGGCACAATAAAGGTAGGTTCCATTCCCGTAAGCTGTTGGCTTCTCGGCCTTCCACGAGGACCTACAATCAGCTGGATTTGGAAGGTGGCGCCCACTTATTTTGACTCGCCCTGTACACAACTAAAGATTTTCTCCCATAACCGATTTTCACGAACTCCCCCTACTCTTCTGAGCTAAGCTGTAGGCCTTTTTCCACCCACCTGGTTACGGGTAGTCGAAAAGCTAGGCTGGCCCGTAACACAATGTAAATGTGAAGATGAAGCTACTTGAAGCTGGTTACATTGACATAAAAATTAAAGAAACATATTATAAACTAAGAATCGTATGATTGTTGATTTTAAAGAGCGAGATCTAGGACACAAATTTCCAAGCATCTCTATGCACTTGGGACACATTTTGCCCATTGTATACCCTAACTAAAAATTTTGCCTATGTGGGGTAATTCCAACTCCAGTAGTGATTTTTAACGTGTCACACATTGCAGGTACACGGGACCTACGGCTTTACTTCTTATTCGACAGAAGGCGCACTTTCAGATTTCTCCCCGCTAGAAAACTTTCACCGACCTCGGCCAGGTTCGACCCTGCGTCCCTTGGAACTAAAGGCAAATGCGCTAACCACTAGACCACCGAGGCGGGCAAGAATCGTTTACTTAGTAAATATCTGTGAAGATAAACGTAGGAAAAGGTTACGGAACTAAAGAATATTTCCCAGAAAAATGCATCAACATAATTCAAGTGGCGAAAACCCTTGTAAGATCTTTACTTGGTGGCGAAGAGTGTTAAAAAAAAGGGTTCTTAGCGGATCCTTCGGAACGACCGGTGTATAACAAAGTCAAAGTTGAGAATATCCTTGTAACAAAGTTAACGTCAAAATGTTTACACTGCTGTAAAATTAGAGATCCGCACTTTAAATAGAATATTCCTTTAAGAAATGTACGTGTTAGCGAGCATCAAGAAAAACTTATTAATTGAGAAAAGTTTCTTAAGCAAATGTAGGAATGCAAGTACAAAAACATGAATTACAGAAGGCAACATATTCAAGCACGAATCCGAAATTCGGACACGAGCCGCGTAGCGGCGAGTTTCCGAACGGAGGAGTGCTTGAATGGCCTTCTGTAACGATTTTTTAATACTATTTTCTCTGTTTCGGCTTCCGTTTACATTATTTATATATTTTTTTTATAAAAATAGTTGACAATTTCTAGAAAACTTTTGGTAGAATATAGTTAGGTTGGCAGCAATTATTTGTGTTTGTCAGTTGTGGGGATTCGACGTTTCAAAGTTTATTTAACACGAACTCGACATTATAGTTTAATGCAAAATATATTAATTTAAATTCCGCAGACCGCGATAATACTCAAATCTGATAAAGTCTTTCAGCAGGGAACATACACTTAATGTCAGACCGCAGGCATACCAATCGCTGACAGCAAAATGTCACTCAAAATCGTTTAAGAATGAACTCCATTCTAGTCTTAAAAGTAGTGCGAGAATAACGTCATTCCAATGTCGAAACAGAAAAGAATAATAAATGTCATTTTATGACCTTTAAACAATGGAAAACGTAATAGGATTGATTGGAGACGATGGTTTAAGTAGAAAAGCTTTGAAAAACCGCCTATCCTGGTGGTAAGGGGTATTTAAAAGTTTATAAATGATAAATGTGAAACAAACCATATACAAATTAGAAAAATCCTGTAGAACAGTCTCAAAACGATGAGCCAATGTGGGGAAAATCTTTTGAAGATTTTAGCAAATCTTGTAAGACGTTTATACGTATCAAGTTCAAAGTTGAGAAATTTTCCTTATCGGGGAAATGTGCGTTCCAGAAATATATACGATGCAGCAAATCTTGTTGTATTGCAAAAAGCTCTTCTAAGCAGTTTAAAACTAGTTGAAGCAGAGAAAACAAAATAAGAAAAAGTTTTCAAGATTACAGGAAATGCTTCTAAAATTAAACAGTTTCAAATAGGTACCATAGTAGAGAAATGGCTTCCAAGAAGTTTGATTGAGACCACAGTAAAAAAAAAAACATTATTTAAATTGATAAATGTATGTAAATATTAACGCAGAGACTATCTAAACTAGGAACTAAGTCACAGACAAAAGCACGAAACCACCTTAGCGGCAGAAAAGCCATGAAGAACGTTTCCCTCAAGGTCAAATCGAACAAATTTTCTAAATAAAAAAATTTCTTAACGTTGCAACAACCTAAATTATAGCACATAAATTATTCAATAATAAAGTAGTAGCACGCAGGTGTATGGGCATAGAAGAATTTACAAAAGTACAAGAGTAAAATATTTAAAAATGGAAATAAACATGTAGGAGAATAGAAATTAGAAGTGGAGGTAGTAGCTAATTATTAGAAAACATATACACGAAGGAGGAAGAGTGAGTAACAGGTAAGAGTAACAGGAACTACAGGAAAGGATGTACGTGAATGAATAGGAGAACTCGCGTAAGAGATTGAAATTGAAAACGATGGTTTGTTGGTTGTGAAAACGGAAGCAAAAAAACATGCCGAGGGGTGGCAATTTAACAGGAGGGGCTATTAGCGAAATGGTGTAGTAAGAAACAAGAAAGGGAAATGGGAACGAGAGTACTAGAAGAAGAATAAGTGAAAGCTTATTATAGAAACTAGAAATTAGGTAATACAGAGAGTACAATAAAAGAAAGCGATAAACTGTAATTATTTAATAAATTTAAAAAATAAATTAAATCGTTAAAACTACAAACAATGTTTATTATTAGCACAATAATATTCAGGAGTAGCGTTTTATCAATCTAAGCAATCGATTTAAATAGCAGTACTGTTATATATGTAGAATTTCATATAAATTCCAAAAATATGAGGGTCGCTTGATAACTAAAGTCTCCAATCCGGTAAAATATGTTTGAGACAAGAGAAAATATTGAAACTGTTGTCAAAATAAAGTAAATTTATTGTACTTCAAAACCTACATTTTTATTTATCTGCATAATCACCATAGTGTCACGTTTTTCCAAATGCTGTATTAATTTCCTCATTCCGAACATGAAGAAACTTTCTGGTTTACTTGTGCACAGCAGCCTGAACTTCGGGATCCGACGAAAAATGGTCAACTTTGGGAACAACCAGAAGTCTGAGGGTGCCTAATCGGGGCTGTACGGAGGGTGAGAAACAACCGTGAATTTCAGGTTCGTCATTGTCTTCGTCGTTACGCGGCTGCAATCCGTTCTGGCGTTGTCGTGGTGCAACCAGAAAGTGGTGCTTTGAGGCCTTACTCTACGGATACGTTTCTTGAGTGCTCGTAAGGTTTCGCAGTATCTTGCCGAATCAGTTGTTCCCTTTGGCAGATATTCCGTGTGACTGACACCCTCTGCATTCCTAAACCATCGTGAGCATGACTATGTGTGCTGAGGGAACTGTTTTGAATTTCCTTACACCCGGAGGTGAAGGGTGACGGTATTACATCGACTTCCGCTTGTTTTCAGGGTCGTAATGATGAACCCAAGATTCGTCCCCGGTGGTAATGTTCATGAGAAAAGCATCTCCTTGACTTGACGACGATACTGGTTAAGGAGTTCTTGCCAAACGTTTTTGCTCTGTTCTTTCATGACATCCGTCAATCGTCGCGGCACCCGCTTGGCGCAGATTTTTCTGTAATTTAACGTCTGGATAATGTGCTTCACTCTTTCTTGACTAATGCCCAGTTGCAGAGCAATTTCCCTTTGCTTAATTCGGCGATTTCCTTGAATTAGCGCATCCACTTGTTTTTGATTCTCCCCATGCGTCTCTGAAATTGGTCGTCCTGATCTTTTTTCATCAAACACCTTCATCTCGCCCCTATTGCAGATTTTTGCACGTCGAACCCATTGACGAACATTCTTCACATCCAATCAAACATTGACATAAACAGCTTTCAGACGCATGTGAATTTCGATGGGCGCGCAACCTTCCAGCGTTAAAAATTCTATCACTGATCATTGCTTGGTACGCAACTCGGAAGTCGAGCTCATGATAAATGACACTATTGCGCAACGGCGCAACACAGGAAACTGAAACTTTGCACGTTTAGACTAGACACTCGAGGCTACCGAATGCAGGCTAGAACTTGTTTCTATCCCCACTACTCGCACCACGGCGCTTTTGGAGACCGTAGTTATCAATCAACCCTCGTATTTTATTTGTAAGTATATTTGGTTGATTAACTATGTAGAAACGTGCAACTCCTTCTTGGAGTGCTTTATCTTTTACGAGGCGTTGCGACCTTCTCTGAAGTAGAAGTGTTTACGGAGCTCACGTTAAATGGTAGGCCTATATCTATCCCACTTTAAACGCGCTACAGCAGTGGCGGCTCGCGGGTGAAAAAATAGGTGAAGTGGTATTATAATAACCCTAATAATAACAAATAGAAAAAATATAACATTTTTAATCTTTACATAATGAGTTTTAATCTCTATCGGACTTCTTGATATTAACAACGCGAAAAGTTCTTTGAAATTTCCACGATTTGCTGAGTCACTGCTTTCGTCGCGAATCACTAATTCTTGCTTGCTTAAAAACAAAACTGTGTCGATGACTGTTTGGAAGAAAAGTCTATTTAATCGAACATTTTCATTCAATTGTGCTTTAAAAAATCTCGCGTTTTCTTTTAAAACATCCCCTATGGTGTTTTGATTTTTCTCGAAATTCTTTAACTTCAATGCATCTGTTAAATAATCTTTAGAGTCGGCATGTTTATGTAACGCCCTTGTAATATTTAACAAATCTGCAAATCCCTTCCTGTTCCAGATAGACTGTTTTGTACACAAGAGGAAGCAAGACCAACAAAATAATTTTTGTAGTATGGGGCTGCTACATAAACATTTGTATTCGGTGAACCAAGAAATTTTAAACTTATGATTATATGTTTTTCCACCACCTTTTAAGTCTTTTTTCGCGAAAATTGTCAAACCAACTGTAGGTCACCCTTGATTTAAAATTTCTTTTTTATCTTCTTCCTTCCAATGCCTGAATGGCTTCTCTAATAAGCACCACACTATGTCATTAATAGGATTCATAGTTCTCCTGGTAATTATCTACATATAAAAGTAAACTTTCCAAAGCAGAAGCACACACGAACGAGTACAAACGCACAACACAATCAACAATAGTAATAGTTACCAATTAACTATAATTCATAAACGAACGAATAAAATAAAAAAGCACAATATGAAGTTCTGCGGTTGCTTGCGAGTCAACTCTTCACTTGCGCGTTTTACCGCGAACGAATTCTAGATAGTGACATAGGCATTACCATGGCAACGGAGATGCAGAGTGCAGAGTTAAAATACGTTTGAGGCCGACTCTTCACTACAATTGCTCGAGTGTTGTAGGCAAGGCTTTTTATGGTCGACGCTCGACGGACTGCATTTAAAATTTAAATTTTTGTTTGTTTTCACTAAGCTTATGCATCTACGAGTATGCGTGCCATAAATACACGACTCCTAATAGTTATGTTTTTTAAATAAATATTCGCACATGAATGAAAATTTTAGGTGAAAAGGCACTTCATCTACTTCACTTGGCGAGCCGCCACTGCAGTACACAGGCATAGGAAAAAGATCGCTAAACAACAGCAACAAATAAATAATATTACAATTAACACCTCGAGTTAGCTGCCATAGACAAGTTTTGCATACTTAAACCTCGACTTCAATTTCTTTTAGATGGTTTTTCCAAATTGCCATCTTGTGTCTTTGTTCAATATAAAATTACCCTGAAGGAAATTATACCAGAATGACATTTAAAAAGTAAATAGAAAAAGTTTCTTCAATTTGATCAGTGGTGCATTTTCAGCTGGGTGAATGAGGGTGTGTTTGTATTCCTTCCACGTAACGTATAAAAATGTTGTGCTACATCCCACCATACACAATTTCCCAATTAGGCTGACAACTATAGGGTCTAAAAACCTTCTCTGGAATTTCTACCGTTTAGATTCGACGTATAAACTGTAGATGCCCCGTGCTTCTACCTTAGTGCTGCGGAGAAGCACGTAACTGAGAAGAGGCCGGATTGCAGCAGCTGGATGAAAGGGTTGTTGATGAAGAGAGTACCAGAAGGAGGAGACTATAAAAAAGGTAGTGGTGACAAAGGGTAGAATGGAGTAACTAAAATGAACAAATAAAGCATAAAAGGAGGGAGATGCTGTAAAAAATGCTAGTGGTCAGTCGCTAGAGAGGAGATATAAATGAAAAGCAAACTGAATACTGATATTTAGGTATTCTAAGTGTCACTCACCTAAAGCTAACGGCGTACATCGTATTGGATTTTATGCCAATAAAATACAACATCGACCAACCTTTTAGAGTGACCATCACAGACCGGGAAGTGTGGTCCTCGGAAGGACCTTCCTTCAAGAAAGGATCCCTCCAGTGGTATACGGATGGTTCGAAGATGGAAGGAGGAGGAACTCGACGGGGGTCTACGGACCCGGATGCCGTATTTCCGAACACTGTAATGGTATTTTAGCCTAGGTTGTTCGCAACCCATTTCAAACTGGGCTCAAGAGTGCACAAATTTGCGCTTCCCTCTCTCTTTCTCGGCATTTAGGTGCTGCGCGTGTTGACCTTTGGAAAAACAGGATTTCCGGTCGGACATCTTTGCTTCTGGCAGAAGTGAACGAATCGTTGGATTAGATTTTTCTCGCTAAATTGTATTCCACTTTGAGTTCATCTCGATTTTTTGAGGAAATCTAAAGTTATAACGTGATCTTTAGTATATTGTTGGATTTACGTTATTGGCATTTTTGCCGCTTTGTTCAACGTTTCGATTCTATTGTTATTTTGTCGGGTCGATCGGAGTTACCGATTGGTATATTTATCCTTTTTGTAAAGTTATGGCTGGCCTAAAATTTTCCTAATATTCGAATTTAGACAATTTGGGGACGGCGAAATTCTGCCGAAGATTTAAGCACTTTCAATCGTTGGATCTGCGAGAAGTATTTATCTTCGTTCAAACCAGCTAGCCTGCAAGTAAGAACAGGTGCCGGACACGAGGCGGTTCTAAAACGTTCCATTCCAGATCAAACAGGAAAGTGCTCATTAATTTTTATTTTGATGATTTTGGAGTCGATGTAATTACTCCTTGTTTATGTGTGAAAAATTTCTTTATATTGTGGGGTAGATAAACTGGGTTGTACTTGCATGGGGTTTTGTTTTTAAATTAGATTTACTGCTCAATACAGTGTTATCTTAGCGTGTAGTATTTGCGTATATAATCACGGGAATGTCACTTGATATACAGAGTAAGTCAACCTGAGCGGTAATAGTGCGTTTTATTCGGGTTTAACGGCAATTTTGACTTCTGAGGTGCGCTTGTAGACCGTTGGAAGGCCTTTCACGTCTAGGGTGTATGACGCGGCTTTGAGGGCGCTTGTAAGGGTAAAGAAAAACGCAGTATTTTTACTTTAGCTCAAAAATATTAATTGTTAGTGATATATTAAGTGAATGCGTGCTGGTAATTGTGTACCGATACAGGAATCAAACACACAAGTACGTTAATGTTGTTAATTTGGATTTATGAACCATTAATTTGTGTTTATGCTGATATTAAATATCGTTGCTGCAAATCGGACTTATTATTTATTGTTTCCTATCATTGTATTCTTGGAGTAACAAATTAAGTAAGTAATAAACTGTGGGTCCGACTAACCAATCGACATCTGAGTTAATGGTAGTGTTTTATTTTTACAAGTCGGTGGCGCCCTTTCAGGTAATTAACGTAAAGTTAATTAGTGTATTTATTCAAGCAAAGCAGAGAACCGCCCATCTTCGATTGAGGTTCTGGGAGGCTATCATTAACCATATATTTACTTACTTAGTGTGGAGAAATTACCCTTGGAAATCATTGTCAGGCGTCACAACTCCTCGGTGCCATAACTACCACCTTCCAGGCTGAGGTTTATACCATAAACCTCTGCACAAAGATAATCCTAAGGAAGGGATATAAAGGTGCAACAATTGACATCCTCTCAGACAGCCAAGCAGCAATAAAGCCTTTAAAGGCCCCAATTTGTGAGTCGAAACTAGTCTGAGAGTACCTGAACAACCTCAAACAACTGGCAAACAGAAACCACGTTACCTTGTGGTGGGTGCCAGGGCACGAGGACGTACCAGGCAACGAAAAGGCCGACGAATTCGCAAAACGCCAAGCAACGACGCCATTTACTGGACCTGAGCCTTGCTGTGGAATACAGAAAAGACACATAAAACAGGCGGTCAACCTATGGGAGGAACAACAGAAATCCTCATACTGGCAGAATATTCCAACAAAACACTTCAACACTGTTTCGGAAAATAAAGCAAAACTTGCTTTGTCCCTCAGCAAGATGGAACTGAAAACCATCACTGGTCTATTCAGAGGCCACACAACATTAAAATACCATCTTTTTAAGATTGGTAAAACTGAGAACGAACCGCTTATGTAACGAGGTAGCGGAAACGGCAGAACACATTCTATGCGAATGCAATGCTGCCTATCGACGCAGGCAAAAAAATTTCGGAAAGGCAACCATGACACCTAATGAAATAAGGGACTCGAAGTCCAGAGACATTATAAGGTTTATCAACACCCTACAACTTCTCTAACAAAGAACGGGCTCATAAGTTACAAAAGAACCATTAAGGGTCAAAGTGACGGAAGGCATAAAAAGGCCAAAGCCCTAACACCCAATAATAATAATAATAATAGCTTATGTATTATTATTATTATTATATTGTGTTCTTACTCGTATTATTATTACAGATTTATTTTTTATGTATTCGCAATCTCAAACGAAATATATTGTTGTGCAACACTCTATTTAAATTAATAAATAAATACATTCTGTTAATAGCCCCATTTGTATTCTGGCCCCACGTTGGGTGCCAAAAATTATTGTCGTAGAACACACCAAGTATAAATAAATACAATTATAATTTGTTGCTATTATCCACGTTGTTGCGCCTAAATTAATAGTTCACTAAAATATCCCTCCTTGAATAATTTCCTGTTTATCAGATAAATTAAATTAGAAATTGCTCTAACAAATTGTTGAATAAATCTGTGCGATTTTCACAAACCAATAATTTCCTCTTAAACTCAGGGTTTTAATTAAAGCTACAGTGCAAGATTACGAATGGTTCAAACATGAATTACCAAACGAATCAATGACATACGAGAAATCGATAAAATTTTGCCAAACTGCTTGTGGTTCCGTATTTACATTCGAACAAATAAAGAAATTATTAAAACCAATTGAAATAGTTCAACAGATTATTAAAAACAAAATTCACTGCACTTGGATGAACCATTACTGCCTTTCTGTCTGTTAGTTTTACCCTAAATGCTGCATTCATAATCGGGTAGACTATTTATATATTAAGTTCTTTAGGAAATATCAAATAAGGGAAATACTGTATACAAGGTATCTCCTTAGCTTGGGACAGTTATCTAACAAAAATTGTTTTACATTAAACTTGTGGGGGAACTTGGAAACCTACAGCTTACGCATGTTAACCGAGTAATTGCAAACTAAAAATTTCTATATTATTGAAGTGGAAACCAGTATCAAATAATAACAGAACTGATTCTGCAACTATGTGAAATCTGTGTGAAGGCAGGCAATATGCAACACATCTGCATGGAATTTCCACACTTTTGACAGATTTCAACATTAAGTTGTTCCATCAGTATAAATGATTTTAACATTTTGGTTATTGCTTCCAGTAGGCCATAACACTCCTCAATAAAATAATATTATTGTTTAAAACTCAACGAAAAAATTATAAACAATAAACGCTAAGTAGATAAACTGGAGAAGCAAATCATTAAGAAATGTAGTAACGGCGTTAGCATGCGGTCCTTTTAAAATAATTTGATGTTACAAGATACAGTTAACTCACTTGAGTAAAATTTTCCAGCAACCATGTTTGCAACAGCATTTTCCCCTGATTGGATGCTTTCACCAACTGAGATCTGTATAACACTTTCTCCACTTGCTGCAAATTAAATAAAAAGAATAATTATAGGTTAACACCTTATCAAATTCAACTTACCAAGTTATAGATTTTGTGTAATTATTTTTGGATGGTAGTGTAGACTCGTCTGGAATTTTTCTTTACAGTATTTTTCCAAGAAGTACTTAAGTTTTGGGTTTTCTGCTTTTGTCCACGGAATGTTTATTTCATTATTTACTAATCGTTTAACAGTTCCGATAACGTCGTTACCTGACTGAAACATTTTCCCGATTAAACATTCTTTTGACGAACAAAAAAAATAAATATCGAAGAGGAATCTGTTAGGAAGTCAACAAAGAGCACCCGTCGACAATCTCCAAAAAATTGCAATCACTTTACCAGCTGATACAACAGTTCTTGTTTTCTTTGATTTTCGAGATGCGGTGCGACACCACTGCATGCTTGCACGTTTTGACTTAGGAATAAAATAATGTATATAGGCTTCATCAATAGTCACAATTGAGTCCAAACGTGTATTTCCTTCTTTCTCATAGCGTTGCAGTGAAGAAGAAGAGATTTGCAAACAATTCAACTCGTGTTCTTTGGTTAAAAAACGTGGTCTCTATCTGGTACTTAACTTACTATACTTCAGCTTGTTGTTAATGACTTCAACACTTCTAATTTCTAAATTTTGACAAATTTGCTTAACTATTGCCCGACTATCTTCCTGAATAAGGGCATTAAGTTTTTCTTCATTTTCACGATTAACCGAAGTTGCAGCATTTTCTATACGAGTTCTTTCGTCTCGAAAAGATGTCGACCGCTCAAACACCCCACTTTTAGAATGACATTGATCGCCTTATTGTGCTTATTTGCTCTGTAAACGATTTTAACCGAGTTGAAACCGCCTCAGGACTGGGATGGTTCAGTGATAAAAGGGTCAGGCTACGGATGAAATAGTTCAAACGATTACCGGTTCGAATCAGTCCGGGGGTTTGAACATTTTTCTAATTCCCTATGTGGTCGGTACTAGGTCCCGGTCTCCATTTGCCGCTGAGGAACAAATTAATGGCACTCCTAGTGTTACGATCGCACTAGAAGAGTAAGAAGACTCTTTGCGCATACACCTTACACCAGGCAAGTTAAGCACGGATACGCACTTACAGTACCCGCTAAGACGGGCGCAGTTGTGCAACAGCACAAAGTGATTTTTTAAAAAGTCAATTGCAGCAAGCCTAGAAAAAAAGCTATTTCGTCTGCAGTCAGCTGTAATGAGCTTTGAATGACATTTACCTGTGTGTCAAACTGTGTGACAGTTCAAGGTAGTTAAAAATTTTGCCCGAACAAAATGTGAAAATGAACAAGTATTTAGTTGCAACTGATTTGTAATTTATTAAGGTAAGTATTACAGGTTTTTCGTCAAGATTTCTTTCTTTCTGTTACAATTTTCATATTGTCAGATTCTAAAGCTTAATATAGACGGGACAATCCCTAGGCTACTGCAATTGACTTTTTAAAAAATCACTTTGTACCAGCTTAGTCTTACCTACGAGGTTCGTGAAAGCTCCAATAATCAATAGAAACTGCCTCAGCGTTAATGGTCGGTACACTAATCTTTGATTCATATTGAATAAGGATCGAAAGTAGTTCAAATGACTATTCCAAAATTACCTAACCTTAAAGAATATTTTAACAGACCTCAGAATTGTTCTAAATAACCAAGTGTTGTTAAAAAGAAGTTGTCTAACAGTAGTAACATTTTTTACTATTACTCTTTTCTACAACAAAGGTGAGTAATATCCCATATTAACTCTAAAAAATTACATTTTCATATTTTTTTACCGCTTTAAAGGAGTATACCTAAGGCAGCTGATATTAAGGAACAATTATTTACTACCGGAAAACCTGTACATATCAACATGGATACCTTATCTGATATGCATGAAGATGTCAAACCTGATGTTACTTCGCTATCAAATTTTACCAACTCTACATCCGATATCTGGCATCAAACCAAAATCAAGGAAGAATTATCTCGGAGTGAGTTGGAAATGGAAGGTAAATTTGCATTATATACTTGCAATCAAGCACCAGCACGTAAATAATAATAATAAAACAAGGTTTTCCTTCATAAAACAATTATAAGGTCATTACTGAGCTGAAGTTACATACCTACGTATTGCGATACGTTCCTGACAGATGGATCCTCTGACTCTGAGACATTAGTATTTTTTTATTTTCTAAAATTATCTTTTTTAAGCCGTTCTTGTGTCTTTTAAGGCCAGTTGGGCGAAGATTAAGCAATTATAAAGCGGTTAGATACATCCACCATTACCGATGGCTTCTGTAGGCCTCCAGATGACAAAATAAATATTAGGAAAAGCAGAAAAAAATTTAAACATTTTTTTCGAGCTATACCGGACCGTTTCTTCAAAAAGTGTCTATAAAGACTCCCTCCAGTGTATTTTTAAGAATCGTACATTTCGAAAATAAAGTGTAAACACACAGACAAGGTGCCTTGTGCTTAGCTGCGGGGGCAGTTTTCGCCAAGAGGAGTGGAATAGCTAGATTTCGCAGTTGTCATTAGTTATGTAATTAGACCACTGCCTAAGAGCCCCATGGTATCCATGTAAGTCAATGTGCAGAGTAACTTTATAACAATGTAACGTCATTTGATCAAACATCTAAAAAAAAAATTATAATGTTACTGACACCCACGTAAAGTAAGGGACGGATTGCCAGTGTTTGTGAGCTGCACTTCAAAGATTAAAGTAAAGTATAAATAATTAAATAGTTAAGATATGAACCTGTAGGAAAGGAGATCTACAAAAAAACATGAAAATTTAGAACATGAATCGACTTAAGGCTCCTTTCCCAATGGCGGCTCCAAAAACTAAGAGAGAGTCACGAAAGTTCAGAATATGATGGATTTATCTAAACTGCGCATCTGTTGTGCCTACAACATTTTTGGCCCGATGTAGTCACAAAGCTACTGGGGATGAAAGGGGATTATACTTTTACCTGATTTCGGTTACTTAAGCCGTATACCTGCCATAGCTGGCAGATATCTAATGCTAAAAGTTCCATTTGTCATTAATAAAATATAAGCTAATATTAATAAATTTTAATTTTGGTATATAACTGTTTTCAATGTATGTATGCGTTTGGATGGGTTTATAAATTTATTTTTTAAATAAAATATCGCACAACTTTGTTACATTACGTTGTAAACTAAATTGTACACAATCTTATTTAAAAAATAAGTTTAAGAACTAATCTAGACCTTGTATTTAATATCGAATTATACAGGGTGTTCATTATTCCAGGACCACTTTTCTAAATCGTGGTAGAGTCTGCACTCTTTCCTTTGTGGGACAATATTTATAATTCCTTCTTTAAATCCGTTACAAAAATATCCTAATTCAGCACATTTCTCATGTTCTCCAAAAACATGACTCAGGGAGTTCAATATATCTCTTGATAGTGCAGCTACAATTTCAGCTAATGGCGTGTTGTCAATACGTCTCCTATAGGCTATGGCCTTCACGATTGCACCTCTTAGCCGCATCTTATTTTTTTTCTAATGTTGCTCGAAGGTAAGGAGCTACTTGTTTATTAGCTGAACTAAACTCTTCTATTTGCCAATTTTTGAATCTTCGAACGAAAGTTCCTTAACATATGGTTTTGAGATTCGACCTTTTGCACAAGCATTATACCGCAAGATTTAGCATCGCGAAGTTTTCGCGTAACGCTACTGTCACCATCCCCAACTAGCTGCGCGAATTTGACTTCATGGAAATGAATACTTCTGCGAAAACCTTCAACTATAATATCCGCTTCCACACTAGTTGAAAATCCTTTCTAATTTCTAAAACAAGTGTGGGATGGAATATCTGTACCTTTCCTCGTGGCTCGCATGCAGATTGAACAGTATTTATTTCGTAGGCCCACAAATAATAATAATCCAGTTCTTTCTCCAACTATACAACCAACTCCAGAGATGCATCGTAATTTACTTTGTAAGATCGCTTGCACCAAGCTCCACCGGCTATGCCAGTGATAAGGGGATAACCTTCACTATCCACTTCTCCAAGTTCTTTTGCCATTCTGGACTCTTCTATACCCGCGCTTCCATTGATTTCCAGAAAACATCATCAACCTTGTCACAAAATGTATCGCGGTTACTGGAATAGTTTCTGTAGGGCATTGGAGGTATGTTCATTACATAAAGCATTTCTTCTATTTGAGAGTGACCAGAGCCTGTTGTAATATTAGCAAAAACAGCTGTAGAATTAATGCACATTGAGGAATTGTCATTAGGGAGTTCTGTATGCAACTGCTTTTCCACGTTGCACATCTTACATCGTAATGTAAACGTACTTATATGAGACCCATCCTTTTTTTCTGAAATAATTTCCATATCAGTAACTGAACATCCAAATGGTTCGTGTACACTAATATCCACTATCTGTTGCCAAAATGACATAATCGATACAATACATCTACCGCTTAAGTCAGGATTTGTTGTCGTATTATGAGATGCTGTTTCATTCAAGAAGTCCTCACTAACTATATTGCCTCCATAGGACGTAGCTGCATCAGTATTAATATCTTCTGGTATAACTTCCACCCGTATCTCAGAAGTTTCTATCTGATATATAGGTTCTTCTAAAATATTGCAAATAGCAAAATTTTTGCTCCAACGCGACTGTGCAGTATATATTAAGTATATAGGTTACGGACAAATTGTAGATAAAGTTTGAACTTCTTTGTCTGATAGATTTGATGTGTTACAAAAACATTTTAATAATTTTATTTACAGTTGTTTTAAATGTAAAATATGTTCAGAATTAAATATTGTATCAAAATATCATTTTTACACAGAATAAATACCTAAGAATAAATACCTACGGATACAGAAGCGCCACTCTCGGCGGCGCCTTTGATGTTTCAGTAGCTAGATTTTGTAAGGCGGCCATGTTGAAAGCAAGTAACTTAAGGCGGGTAATTTAAAAACTTGCATTAAAGGCTTGATAGTTTTATAATTTTTATGCTTTGATTTGGCACAAGGTAAAAATATATATTTCTGAATGTACATTATAAAAATAAAATCTTATAAATGTTTAATATTAATCATTTTTACATTTTTTGCCTGCTTATATTTTAAACAATAAAATATTTTTGAAGAGAAACAAAGACTTAAAAAATTGGAAATCGAAATAAAGAAGCAACGCAAAGATAAGAGATTGGAGAATAGTATCGATAAGAAAAAGATTGAAACAAATAAGAAGACTACTTCGAAAATTGCTTCGAAAAAAGCTTCAAAGGCAACCTCGACCATTGTACGAAAAACTGCGCCCAAAATGCCTCTACACCATGTACGCGATATATTTAGAGCCGAAGATGACTATTTAGCTAATTACCACTGGAAAACGAGTTGAAGTATAAAGTAAGGCGACCGTATATAGAGAGCTGTGGTATTTTTGTGTGCAAAATATTTATGGTACATATCTTGGAATAAAATGTCGAAGATGTACCAGATGCCAATCAACGGTTCAATCTCCAATGCCAATGATTGGCTACCCTGCCAATCAGTGGTTCAATTCTTATGCCAATCATTGGCTACACTGCCAATAGCTGGCACAAATGCAGTCCTTTACTTTTATTTTTTTTTCACTTATTTCAGAAACTTGTTGAATAAAAACTTGACAGATTTATGTAGCAAAACATCGAGGACCAAACTTAAAAAAAAATCAGTTTTCTACCACTAATACTGATGATGTACCTACTGAACCTTCGAAGCTAAAAAACCTCTTAAGGTGCCAATCAATGGGTGTTTTACCCTAAGAGTTTTGTGTTTTCAATTCAGATAATGTACGGTTGTGCGTCTTGTGGAAAACGAAAGAAGGTTAGTTCTTTATTTACATTGGAATTGTTGGGGCAATTAGGTGCAGCACACCACCGACCACCTTTTAATGCACTCATATTAAAATCAGTCTTAGTAATTTAATTGTTATCATAAAATACGGTTGACAAACTGGTCAACTCGCATTGAAACTAATGGATATAAACACAAATCTACTCGCTGCCAACATGGCTACCGCTAAGCATGCGCACTCATTCTCAGATCCGCTTAAAACCCAGAGTGGCGCTTCTGTGTCCGTATTCTGTGATTTTTATTTTGCAATATTCATTGATATATTTCCATTAAAATATGCGGTATTTTAACGTGGGTCACAATATTCCACTCTACCGTTGGTAAGTTTATATTTTAGATGGCAAGGGAGGTAAGGTCTTTGAAAGTGAAAGATAAGCGGATTAGCAGCAGGCGGGCTTGGTAGTGAGGTACTGGTTTCTTCCGTTCTAGAATTTTATTTGTGGCGCTACTAACAGGTGGCAAGAAATATCAAAAATTAGGCACAATCATACGTCACATATAATGTATTTTTCTGGCTTATTTATGAACCAATTTTTATAAAATTTATACCATTTTTACGACAAAAGACCACTGGAGGGCATGATGCACTTCATTTTTTTTAATTATTTAGGTTAATTGATACATGCTTCCGTAAATGACCTAATTTTAGACATGACTAATTTTATATAAAATATCGTTTTCGAAAAATCCAAATGCATAGTGCCCTAGAGCCTAGTTTTCTGAATAGAACAATGAAAACCCCATAGTGATATCTTTTATATTAAGAGTATAAAATTATATTAACTAAACCACTGTATGCAGTTGTTGCATTCCAATTATCTCTATAAACAATAATTTTCAAAAAAATCTAATTGATTATCAGCATTGAAGGCAGGTTTCTCAATAAAACAGCGAAAACCTCATTACGAAATCTTTTTTTAGCGATGAAACTAGCAAAAACGTAACCTCTGTATAGCTGCAGTGGATTCCTATACCGATCGAACGCTCTTAAAGACCACACTATGGGACAAGTATTGAAAGTAGAAGTGAGCGGCGGGAGCAACTACTATGGCAATGGGATAAGTGTATGTGGGTGTGCTCAATGAAGTAGATTTCAATAACCATTTAATTTTGATAATATTCTGTTGTAGTCCAACCTATATAAACCCGATATGACGCTACCTATGTTTAGTTTCATACAGCGATTACCGATGTTAAGAAATAAATAGTAATTTAAAAGGCCTCCGCCTGGCAATAATAATCACGATATTTAAAGACCCTTTTATTATTTCTACAATTCGCCTAAAGTCCGTGTATATATTTCCATATACTTCTGGTTTTCACGCAACAAACAGTTTAATATAAATGAATGTTCTTTTATGCTACTGAACTGAATATTGCGATCTAAACACTCGTTTATGTGAATTCATCGGTAGTAACTAGGACATTCCAGCCACCCGTATGTTACCTCTCCATCATTGGCTCCCATCCCACGTAAAATCCATCTATCTGCAACATATCAAACAAATTTTATATATTTCCTAAATTTGTTAGGGTTAAATGGTGTCAGTGAGTAACCTTATTTACTTACTTAATCTTCTCCTCTATTTGCCCTTTCGGGTGTTGAGGTTACGTTTCTACGAACTGTAGAACCTGATCCATTGTTTGCCGTTTGCTACCCTCACCTTCACCTGTACCCAGGGAATTTCTATCACTTGTAAAACTTCGGTGTTTGTGGCATTCCATTGCTTTGTCAGTCTTCCTCTTGACCTCTTTCCGCTTGCTTTTGTCTCCCATACTTGTTTTGTTTGTCTTCTTCGCCCATTCTGCACAAATGCCAAAACTACCTTGACTTTCCTTTTAATTTCTTGTGCACTGATATTGTATTTAAGCTACGTCTGATTTCCTCATTTCTTAGTCTATCCCTTCTCGTCAGTTCCTCCACTCGTCTCAAATACTTCATTTCAGCCGCTTGTATTCTTGATTTCTGTCTCTCATTAATCACCCACATGACGCTCCCATATGTTATTATTAGAATATATGTTACGGGTAAAGTTAGATTAACGGCTAAACCTAGGATTACCCGGGTAAACTGCGTAATACCCACGAGGCATGGGTAAAGTCCGAAATATAATTTAAATTAAACACGTTTCGAGCTTTGCCCGGGTAAACCGCGTTTTATTCGCTGTCCATTGGTTAAAGTTGGGTATACTAAGAATGACAAGAACATAAATGTTTGAAATCTGTTTATTTAAAAAAAAAACATTTTTCGAAAGTGAGGTAACTAAAACAGTATAAATCCTGCAGAAATTAAAAATCAAACAATATATTTGTTCAAACAAGACAAGCTGCTATGACTCTTGAAGTTACAAAGATTTCCAGCAGCTTTACACTTACATTTCTTTGTCATGCATTTAATTTTACAGTTTCTTCTTTTATAACCCTGACCTCCTAGAAGTGATTGATCGTTTGCAAGTTGTCGTAATCTTTTCTTTTCGATACACTTTCAAGAACTACAAGTTTCTCTCCACACACATAAAACTGGTTCTCGGAAAACATTTCCTCAATAGTTCCTCATTCGTTTCCCAACTTATAAAAACCGTCGTTGGTCATCTCTACAACTGCCATGAGAACGTTTCTATAATCGCCCCTCCCTCCGTCAACGTCTGGAATTTTCAGTCTCACCGTATCTCCAATGGAACATGGAGGTAACTTTGAATTCGATAGAGCTTTCATCTTCTTTGCTTGTTTTTCTAAGTTTTTTTCGCGTCTAGTCTGTTTGACTGTATATTGTTTTTGCACGAGCAAAGTTCACAACTTCCATTCGTACTTGGCTCATCGCATTCTGCACATTTCGTCTGATTAGTCTGATTTAGCACAGTATTAACACTTTCTATATTATTATCGTTTTCTTGATAATTATTGTCAATAGTTTTCACATTGTCAACTTCGGTAATGTCTTCTTGCGGGTTACTATTCATAGACTGGTCTTCGTTTTGTTCTTGCTGAAGCTGTTCTTCTACACCAAATTCACCGACGACTCTCTCAAGCTATTCTTCGGTTCGTAGATTTTCTATAGACTCCTTTGGAAAAACTGACGTATATAAGCCGACTTTAATATCATGACCAAACGTGGCGGTATATGGAGCTCGTTTTATTCCATCATGGTATGCCCTATTTTTCATTAATTGGACAAATCTCAGACGCTCTGACCATCGCCTGCAATTTTCATCGTTCATCCATGTCATGAGCATATTTTGTATATCTTGATTTGCTCTTTCTACGCTGCCTTGTGACTGGCTATGACGCGGTTTGCCATGAACTATTTTAAGGGCATTCCAGATAGAACATAACTCTTCAATCACACGGTTCGCGAACTCCCGCCCATTGTCCGATTGTAGTATAGATGGGCCAAACGTACAAAATATGTCTATCAGGTTCTGGGCAACTTCCTCGGCACTTTTTGAATGCAAAGCACGTATTTGAACAAACTTAGTTAAGTGGTCTTGATAAACCATGATAAATTTGTAATCTGTATCGGAACGGGATTGGATATCAATTAAGTCCACTTGACAACGGCTATTCATCTCCGAAAAAACCATTGATTTAACCACAAGTCCTTTTTTGGCAGGTTTCATTTTTTTTGCACCCTTCACATAATCGCGGATATAATTTGATAACATCTTGAGTTATATTCTTGTACTTTTTCTTACATTCACTTTCCCTACGATGTTTACCACCACGTCCAATAACCAAATGGGTATCATACAAAATATCAAACATTTCGTCATTTGTCACGTAATATTTTATACTAGATTCACTTGATGATACACGAGCAATATCCACAACCACAACTTCTTTCCTTACCTCTTGAGTCCACCATTTTATGCTTTCTATCCCGTTTTTGAACTGCCTTGCCATAGGCTTCCCTTGCCGCTGTATTAATTATTTTCTTAAAAGTTTGCCATTTCTACTCAACATCTGTTTCTTCCCCTTTTACTTTGTTTTGTATTCTCTCTGAATGATTTCTTGGAATTTATTTTTTGTATCTTCTTCTTTCAATTTGTATTTCCTAATTTTATGCTTCATTTTCTTTTTCTGTTTTTTCTCTTGTTTCTCCATTTCTTTTTTCATCCTTGCAGCTTTTACCCATTTAATATTCGGTGCTTCTATTAGCATATAGTTTATTACTGACTTTTCTTTGTACTTACACCCTTGACTATTTATGTATGGCAGTGTTTAAACTTCGTGTTTGCAATTACCAAATTATTTAACGTGCAAAATTCAATTGATCTTTTCTCGTTGTTGTTTCCCCATATTTTCCCGTCAGTTTATCACAGCCTTCAGTTCTGTTTCCCACCCCTCCCTTTAAATCTCCCAAGATAACAATTTTTACCTTTATTGATTCAATTTCTATATGCAAATCTTGAATTTTTTCTATTTTCCTTGTTATCGTTTTCGTTCGGTCCGTAAATTATTACCGTTGTATTTCTTTTGTGCTGTTTCATGAATTCTACCAACATCATTCTTTCGGAAATACATTTCCATTTTTCAACGTCCTCAAATTCTTTTCTGCTTGGTATTATTCCTACTCCTTGCTCTGTCCATTGCGTTTGATCTACTTCGCTAAACAGTAACACGAAATCTTTTTTCAATAATGTACTTCCTTGGCTTTTCTTCTTCCTTTCTGTTGTCGCTCAAACCTGCAGTTTTGCTTTATCCGTGTCCTGTATATTTCTCCTTCCTACTCATTTATTCCTCTTACATTCCATGTTCTTATCCTATATAGACACACCCAAACTTAAGTGGAATCACCCAGTATTTCCAATTTTGTTAAGTACTACTGAAATTTTGTTAATGGAAAATGAAAGGCACTTTATACTAAACCAGTTTAATTATTAACAATAAAAAAATGTAACAAATGCTTGAAATTATCAAAAACGCATTAAAAATGTAAAAATTAAAGAATTGGAATGGTTGATTAAAGAAAAATAAGAACTTGTTTTTCACTTTAATAGCCAGTGTTGCCACGTTTAGCCCTAATACAGTCTTCAATCCGACGGGGAATGCTTCTAATCAAATTGTCAACCTGTTCTTGAGGTAAGTTTGTCCATTCCTCTAGAGCGGCTTGAATGAGCTGATCCACATTTCCTGGATTATCCCTTCGAGCTCTAATCCTTCTTTTAATGAAGTCCCACACATGACCAATGGAATTAATATCAGGTGAGCACACAGGCCATCTCAGAACAGTGACATCTCCTGTTTCCAGAAAGTCTGTGGCAACTCTGCTGGTATGTGGAGGGGCATTGTCATGCATCAAAATAAAAATATTTCCCATTGCACCTCTCCACAGCCTAACTATGGATTCTAGCACCAAATCGGCATACCGGCGACCCGTTGAATTTTGTCGTAAGGGACGCAATGGAGTTTTTTCTTCCGTCATAATACCTCCCCAAAACATTACAGTTCCTCCTTTATATCTTGGAACAGATCTGACAATTTGCAGTCTAGCTTGTCTGCCTCGATCTTTTAAAATCCGAATTCGACGGTCATCTGATCTCAGGCCAATTCTGGTTTCATCTGAAAAAAGGATATTTTGCCAATCTTCAACTGTCCAGTTCTGGTGTTCCAGACACCAATTTAGCCGATCAATTTTATTCTGCCTGGCCTGCAGAAGTTGCCTTTGGAGCTCCGGATGAGAAGAGGTTGGATTTCTTCTAGCTATTTGAATTAAAAACTGGTCTTGTCGAATACTCTGCGATGTCTTTGTCTAGACCTGTTCTTGAGCGTTTCTAATTCTATAATTCTCAAAATCTTACATAGGTTTTTGAAACAACGCTCTACGAGACGCCCACCGTTGCTGCGATTTGCCTTTGTGACATTCCCTGCTCAACAAGAGCAACAATTCTTCCCATCTGAACATCTGACAAACCTAAGTAGGGCATATTATCTTTTTTGAACACAAACTTAAATTTACTCTGACACTTCGATTTTACAATTGGATACAAATAACAGAATTTTCATAAATTTCTTATTATTAATAAGAAATACTGGGTGATTCCATGTAAATTTGGTTGTGTGTACATTATCTTTTTTTCCGTTTTTTTCCCAGTTATTACTTATTTTAATCTCTTGTTCTTTGCCAGATTCGTTCTCCTTCTGTCTCCATCCATTGTGCTTTTTAGTTTTTGATTGTTGTTGGAATGTTTGTTTCTTGGATGCTGTCGCCAAATTTTCGGTGTCGTTACTCCAGAGCCATGTTTCACCATATGCGATTACTTTCTTGTTGCCTATTGTAACTCTTTATCCGATTTGTGTATCTATGTTGGCAAGGTCCCTGATTATTTTCTGAATCTTTCTCTCTTCCTTCGTTAGGTCGTAATCTATGTATTATGTTTCCCCTTTAAGTTCTATTATACTCCATCACCTTCATTTTGTCTATTAAATTTAGCCACCGTTATACATTTTTCATCACATTTCTTGATCTTGTATGCAGAACTTTCTGCCAACTCTTGTTTCATGAACTTCTTCACTTCTTCTTGTATGTTTCCTCTTTTATAAGCTATCCCTTTTATCCCTGCATTATTTTTCCTCGCATTTTTTTCAAGCTTCTCCACTTTTCTTAATAGTATTTCTATATACCTATTCTCTAATTTCTAGTTC
Organism: Limonius californicus; assembly: GCA_014611495.1. Taxonomy (NCBI): domain Eukaryota; kingdom Metazoa; phylum Arthropoda; class Insecta; order Coleoptera; family Elateridae; genus Limonius; species Limonius californicus. The sequence goes on from JABXWE010000166.1 coordinate 42,055, forward strand.
TCTATATACCTCCATTATCTCCCTTACCGCATGAAAGACATTTATACAATTTAACATATTACAATTTCTCCAATACCGCAATTTGCAGATATTTTCTAAATTCGTTGGGGCTAAATGGTTTCAGTGAATAATCGCGATTTATTAAATGAAAAATGTAATTGATGACGTATACACCGCAATTGTAACTTTCATTTTGGGTGGGAATTGAAAAATGAATGAAAAAGTGTCAAAGCCGTCTACACCATAGACGTTTACCCCGTCTTTCAAGTTCTGGGAACACACTTTTTGTCGTTTTCTACGGTTTTCCCAGTAGTAGAACATGCAAACTTATACACCAGAAATTTTGAAATTTACTGCATTAACGAGGACAATTCGGGCGATCGACGTTTCGTCCCAAAGGCCTGATTAGCGATAAGCTTCATTAATTTATTTAAGTTAATCCCTCTTGACATTTCGTCCCCAAAGAAAAATTAACACGTTAGACATAATAAATAAAAGTTGTAGATTTTAGACATTTATTAGTTATTACTTAATACATACATAATTTATTATAAAATATTGCTAAAACAATGTGACGATATTTTTACAAAGTGAAGTCGCGATATTTTATTATTGTCTAACTCAGCTATTCTGACCTTTAAGTAGCATTCCCGTTTTTGCGTATCCGAGTTAGGTTTATAGGATTTATTAGTGCTTTGCAATTTAATGTATATTTCACTTTGATAAGATCTTAAAACATCAACGAACATAAATATATTCGGGTGGGCGCAATTAAAACTTTTATTGTAGAAGCTGTGACACGATTCGCAGGCGTTAGTAGTACGCTTACTGGAAGCTGTTTTTGCTGCCCATATATGTGAGGGATATGACGATCCTTCTAAAATATAGTTAACAACCAAATAATCTAAAAATTTTTGAATCTTCTCATCATCTGGCTGGATCGAACTTAAATGGAAAACAAAACAGTCTCCGGCGTTCTGAGGTTCTAAAATAAAAAAATAAATTATTTTAGTAAAAGTCTTTCTTTAATAGAAGGAGCTTACCCAAAAATAAAAGACAAAAGCAATACCCCAACCATTTTCCAATTTCCGTTTTTTCCTTGTACTCCTTTGCAAGGCCTACCTGCTGTATTTTTCTCCACCAAGCTTGACTGATGTGAAAACGACAGCCAGTGATTTCAACATTAGGCCACCCTAATAGTATGGAATTTTGGATGGTCTTTTCGAAATCAGCCACAAACGCTCGCGGAAACCAATTATACCCTATGATGTTGCACTGTTCTTTGATTATTTTAAAACATCTGCTATAAGTATCCGTACATTTATCTGCTAGCAAGCAAAACACGAACGGGACGGAATGTCCATTTAGATGTCCAAATATAGAGTAAATAATTGCAAAAAATTATTTGTGCCATCCATGTAAACGGTTTCACATTTGGATAACCACACTAAATTATTATTGCAGGAAAATATGATTATTTGTGAGTTTTCCTCATTGTGCACGACAAGGTCTTGCTTTCTGTTGGTTAAAATAGGACACATCTTTTTTACTGCTGCATGCACTTCTTGGCGGGCTTTGGGTAATTGCGGGAGAAGTTTTCTTTTAGCATTATACATAACCCTTTTTATATTTGATGTATTGAATTGCCTCACTTGGAGTGTTATCACACAAGACCTGTCGCAAAATTGTATTACGATTCGAACTAATGTCGTCGACGGCCTTCCGTTTAGCAGCAACCAAAATGGCTTCCTTTTGAACTGTCGAAGCAGGCATTTCAGCATGATTATGTTCCAAACTACACTTACTATATTGTAGTATTCACCAACAGAAGCAAGATCTCTTTTAAAATTAAACTTGTAATTATTGACAATTGAAGACACTTGCCATCGACGACTAACACTTTTCAACACTTGTAAGTTTTCCATGTTTAGATATTGCTCGGAGCAAAATAGGAAACTAAAATATTTTTCACAAACATTTTATTATTTGCACACTTTAAACAAAGCAGCCTATTTGTATTGGTTACAAAACAACCCTTTCTATTGGTTCGTTAATTAAGCTTAATTTCCCTCCGGTTGTTATCATGGACTCTTATCTTTCGGGACGAAACGTCTATGCGGCTTAAAAGTTACTCGTATAGGATTAGGATTAACTGTCATTACTGGGACGAAACGTCCACCGCCCGATGATTCAGTGCCTTTGAATTGCTAAATAGGGTATGATTAATTTTTCTTAATTTAATTTGTTCTTCTTCTTCTGATTATAGGCCAATGGCCTGTTAATTACCTACAATGTAGTAAGTCATTTGTTTTTGCTTTTATAATATTTATTTCGTCACTTGGGGGCATATGGAAGCCATCGATGATGGCGGACGCACTTAATCACTTTATAATTGCATAATCTTGACTCCACTCGCCTTAAAACACGACGAAAAGGCTTAATAACAATAATTTAGAAAATTTTATAATGCATCTGTCAGATATGTATCCAAATATGTAGGGGAGAGTAGGGACCCTTCGGACACTTTTATAAAAACAATTTTTTTTATTTACAGTATTGAAATATTTATGATATAGACCTCTTACTGCAATTTTGGGTTACTTTATGCAGTAAGTGCACGTAGTTTTATGCATTAAAATGCATTATCTAGTTTGTAATTAATTGTTTTTGCGACAGCTACATTTTTTCCGAAACATACCTCCTAGTGGTATGTTACGGACAGTAGAAAGGTATGTTTGGGACACTGGGTTAAATAAATAAAATCACGTATTTTTAAGTTTATAATAATTTTATGAAACACACATAACCATCAAAGTCGTGTACACAAACTAAACAGAACATTTGAAGCAACTTAACGAATACCTTTACATCTGAAATTCAAAATATTGAAAGCAAAACAGTTTCTCATTCTCTTAGAACCTAAAGAGATAGTTTCTTTAACCTTTCCTGTAATGTTTTTAACACCAACATCCTGTATGTCGTCAATATTAGCGTATGAAAATATATTAGATATACCCCTGCGTCTTAAGAATTTGATATTATACTGGTGATCTAAAATGGCTAAGATCTGACCAATATAGTGAACCTGCGCTTTGGATTCTGTGAAAAACTTTACCAGAACGAAATCACCTTTTCGAAAATCTCTGTCGTCAATATCGACTTCATCGGTATGCTCTTGTTCTTCAACTTCATATGGCGAGTCTTCACTTTCCTGATATTGCACTTCGCCATCACTCTCATCCGAAGAAGAGTAATCCTTTGTAAAGCACTTGGGTTTCTTGTTTCTGTTTTGAGAAAAAATGTTTCTTTTTGTTGCTTCTATTCCTTCTGCTTTTGCCTTTTATTCTCCTCTTGGAGTTTCTTCTTAGCCTCTTTCAGCTTAATTTTTTCCGTTTTTACTCTAAGAGCTTCTTCAATTGCTTCTTTCTCTGGGGTGTCGGTCAATATCCTACTCCTTCTAGGTTTTCTGCCGCCTTGCTTTTTCTTTCTAGGTTCAGCCTTTGGTAGCGGCCTAAGTAATTCTGGGCTAACCATAATACGTGTCAGAGATGGGCCTGGAACAGCGAATGAAGGGTCTTGAACGGCCGATGAAGGGCCCGCAACAGGGAATGAAGGATCTGGCACGACAGATGAAAGGCCTTGAACAGCGGATGAAGGACCTGCAATATTGGGATCGTCTTGATTCACTGCAATAGGATCCATGTTAGGCCGGTCGGTGACGGCAGATGACTGAAAGTCCACCTCAGAAAATATACCTATACCTATTGAAGGGAAAAATTCCGCTAGCACGAAATCCACTTTCAATATTTTCTTTGCTGAAGGATGCAGAGTATGCATTCTTCACGAACTCCCCTATTTCGTAGATAGTTATTGTTTTTCCAGGATTATTCAACAACCACTTGTCATACTCGTATCCAACAAAAACTTTGAAGCTGTAGAATACCCCCACGTCTAACGGTCTAACGTCTTTTTCGCCAGAAATGGCTCGGCCAACTTGTTTTTGCCCTTCTCGGCAATAATTTTACTGGGTCGATGTACTGTTTGAAGTCCCGTTTCATCAATGTTGTAAATGGATCCTGGCTCAAAGTGATATTTTTCAAACAACTGTTGCAGTCTATCAAAAAACTCTCCAACATTTTTCCTATTGAAGCTTGTAGCTCTCGACAGACTTGTTGGTTCTGATTTTCTAATTGACAAATTCTTCTGCCTATTGAAAAACCCCTTCAGCCAATCTTTGCTTGCACGTTTATTAGTGTGCCAATTTTCCGGAATATTTTTATTGTTGGCAACGGCGTAGTCATAGGCGAATTCTTTCGTCTGATTTATATTCAGGCCATAGTGCATATTAGCTGCCGTAATCAAATACTCTGCTAAGCCCTTTTCTTCATTATCAGTAAACAATTGTCTGCTAATAAATTTGGACCTGTATGTTTCATTGTCTGGAATTTTGTTCGCCTTTACATAACCAAAGAGGGTGGATTTGGGAATGTTATAATCTTTAGCAGCCTGCCTGATGGATTTAGATTTACTTTTTATTTCTTCTAATGCTCGCTGAATAACATCTGTCGGGATATTATCCACCCTAGCAGGACGCTTTAGTTGTGATGACAACTTTTATTTGTAAGTGGTCGGCATGTTCTGAAAGAAATAAAAAAGAGAGCTACAAAAGTGTTGAAATATTTCAAGTAAGGTACGTTTCGGACGTCGGCGTCGTCCGAAACATACCTCATGCTCATGTCCGAAACGTCCCCCTGATGGTTTAGATTAATTAAAAAAAGTTTCAATAAATTAGGTTAGGAATAGCACAACTGCCAAGTAATACGATAATACTCATAAAATTGCTCTATCCTTGGGTATAATTACATCAGAAATAAGTTGAGAAATCAGTTAGCAATTCTACTTACCAGTAATGGAATGAATTTTACTTTGATGTCCAGATTTCACAAAATGTTCACAACTCCCGTTTTAACCGCCTAAATGAACTGAAACTTTGCATTCTTATAAGTGGCATTACTGCAAATATTATCCAGGAGGTTATAGCGCGCAAAATTCAAATTATCACTTATTATAATAAGGCGTGTCCGAAACAACCCACCGTCTGATAGATACCAACTCTCCCCTATGTAACTTCAGCCCGGTAAAAAAGTTTTTTATCAGGCTGTATTTTTACAGTCTAATTTGTGGCAACCTTGGTAATTTGAAAACGACCATTAAAATTGACCAAATATTAGTAATTTATTGATGTGCAGTAGAACATAAATATTTCTTAATTGATATTTATTTAAAACCGAAAAACTTTGGGCGTCTATTTAAAATGACCTTGTGCTAGTTTAGTTACATATCTAATATTTAGTAACTCACATATAAATATGTGCATATGTTACAGTAAAACAGGAAGAGATTCAAACATCGGAATTGTCTTCAGAAGCATTTGATTTAAAACGTGATTTTAAATACGATACTGATGCGTTGATTAAGCTGGTATCATTACATGAAGAATTAGATATAAAAACTGAAACCTCTTGTAATAATGAAGATCAAGTAATAATAGAGCCTCCAATGAAGTGCATCGTGCATCAAAATGTTAACATTAATACTGGGGAAACGTTATATAAATGCAGTGTTTGTTATTATGGAAGTGCAAATAAAGTTAACTTACAGCGGCATATGAGAATTCACACAGGCGAGAAACCCTTCAAGTGCTGTATATGCAACTTTGAAAGTGCACACAGGAGTAGCTTGCGAAAGCATATGAGCACTCATACAGTTGATAAACCGTTTAAGTGCAATATATGTAACTATGAAAGTGCACACAAGAGTAGCTTGCAAAGCCATATGAGCAATCATACAGGAGAGAAACCCTTCAAATGTCTTATATGTGACTTTGAAAGTGCACACAAGAGCAGCTTGCAAAGCCATATGAGCACTCATACGGGAGAAAAACCATTCAAGTGCAACATATGTAACTATGAAAATGCACACAAAATTAACTTGCAAAAGCATATGAGCACTCATACAGGTGAAAAACCGTTCAAGTGCATCATATGTAAATTTGAAAGTGCACACAAGATTAGTTTGCAAAAGCATATGAGTACTCATACAGGAGAAAAACCCTTCAAATGTAAATTATGTAAGTATGAAAGTGCACACAGGAATACCTTGGAAAGCCATATGAGCATTCATACAGGAGAAAAACCCTTCAAATGCAACATATGTAACTATGAAAGTGCACACAAGATTAGCTTGCAAAAGCATATGATCACTCATACAGGAGAAAAACCCTTCAAGTGCAAATTATGTAATTATGAAAGTGCACACAAGATTAACTTGCAAAAGCATATGATCACCCATACAGGAGAGAAACCCTTCAAGTGCGTTATGTGTAACTATGAAAGTGCGCACAGGAGTAGCTTGCAAAGACATATGAGCACTCATACAGGAGAAAAACCCTTCAAGTGCAAATTATGTAACTATGAAAGTGCACACAATGTTAGCTTACAAAAGCATATGAGCACTCATACAGGAGAGAAGCCCTTCAAGTGCAATATATGCGACTATGAAAGTGCACACAAGAGTAGCTTGCAAAACCATATGAGCACTCATACAGGAGAGAAACCCTTCAAGTGCAATATGTGTAACTATGAAAGTGCACAGAAGAGTAACTTACGCAGTCATATGAGCACTCACACAGGAGAGAAACCTTTCAAGTGTAGGATGTGTAACTATGAAAGTGCACAGAAGAGTAACTTGCGAAGACATATCAGTACTCATACAGGAGAGAAGAAACCATTTGAATGCAAAACTTATGTGTCAGAATCTTACACCGTAGTTTGAAAACTCAGGTCAAGGAAGAAATACATTTTAATAAAATTATAAACAAATTATATTTGAAGTAGGCTTGATCTGGTCTTGCTGAAAAGCTTTCCGGTGGCTATTACTGAACTACGAATTTCGAATTGAAATCACTTTGGTGTAATTATTGTTATTTATAGGAACCACAGGCCACTACTTATTGTGTTTTATGGCTACATGACTCCTATGGTATTGTGATATCTGTTTGTGTAGGTTTTCTGTAAATAGAGTATTCGAGTTTGTTTCTAGAATTAATTTTTATGTTTAAGTCTAAATAATTAATACATCTGTTTTGTTTTGTTTCTAATGTAAAGTTTATGTGTAAGTTCAGAGTATTAATAAAGGTTAAGAAGTCACCAATAAACTCAAATGAAATATTGAAACATGCGAAAATATCATCAACATAATGGAACCAACATATATAATTTTCGAATATTGATTTGATTCAAAAATTCGATCTTCTAAATGTTCCATAAATGAATTAGCTTAAAGTGATGAAATTGGACCTCCCATTGGTAAACCTCCTTTCTGAAAATAAAGTTGATCATTAAAAATAAAATAACTTTAGTTAATGTAAAATTCGAATAATTGAATCAACTCATTTTATTTTGATAATTCAACATTTTTGTTGATAAAAATATTATTTAACAAGAGAATACACTCTTGAGGAGGTAATTATGAAAACATATTCGTGAAATCGAAACTAACTAGTTTGCATTGTGATGATAAACTTAAACTGGGCAACTTGTTGATTAATCTGGATGAATTTTTAACTGAATATTTTGGTGTCTATTCTAAACTAGTAACTACATTATTTAACGTTTTTGCTAAGATGTGGTTGAGGGCGTTTATGTATGTGGTTCAAAATACCAAAATGTTATAGTTTGGAATATAAACACAACTTGTTAATACAAAATACTTATTTTTAATATTACAGAAATGCGTAATTGCATGTTTGCGAGTCTAAAATGACTTGCGCCGTTGAGTACTTATTTGCAACTACTGGTTACGACACATTTTATGATCAGGAAAGGTGGTACCTACCCTATTATAGTCTCTAAAGGAATGCAGTCCTTACTTCTAGGAAACCCAGTGACTGCATTCTACTTGCTTACAATTATACAAGCAAATGCAACATACCACCCCCCTTGAAAGGTAGACTTTCAACAATTGAACCCCTTAAATTACTTATTTTCTACAGTAGTTAAGAAGTTATTACAAATTACAAGACGCACAATATAAATGAATGATTATGGAAACTAAATTAACCAGAGCGCGAAGGAAAGAAAACGAAACACTGTTGTAGCTACACTCTCAGTCCAAATTGTCGTCTTTGTCGATTAGCAGCAAATAAAGTTTTGTTGTTGCCCGTTTCGCAACACCATTTTTGTTTTTAACTGTTGCCGCTCTAATAACACCATCCCGTCCTGGGTGAACTTCAACTAAACTTCCTAATAACCACTGTAATGTTGGTCATTTTTCAGGATCACCATAATGTTGGGTCCTAAATTGAGGTTTGGATAATGCTGCCACTTTTTCCTTGCTTGTAATTGTGTGACGTTCCGCTGCTTTTACAGTACGCATCCTGTATGCGCGACGTTTATTTAGATTTTTGCAAACGTACGTTTAACCCGAGCCTAAACACAGTTAAGTGTGGGCAGGAGACAAGGAGTCAGGCACTAGCTCTCGACCTGAGTGTATGCAGATTTTTCCCGGCCGTCCGAATAAGTGTAATTTACCAATTCGTAATTACTTTGGCTTTCTGCGGTACCATTCCTGTACATCCGAAAAAGGGGAATATTCCCAACAATTAGTCTAGTCCCCGGATTGAGTTTACAATAGGTATGATTGACGAAAAATTTTCGAATTGGAATTTCATATTTTGGGATTCCGCCCTGCTTGTTGTGAAACTTATTTTTAGTTTACTTTCGATTTTTTAAAGTCAAGTAGGCCTTTGCAGTTGAGCAAACACTATTTTTATTATACTTATATGAAAACACCTTGTTTTTATCTGTTTTTACAAAGACGTAAAGGTGGCATTTTCAGAACAGCGTACGTAAAATTTTTACCGATCTCCGTTTTTTTTTGCGTGCGCTAAATGCCGATAATAAATATATCGTTGCTATGGAAATGTTAATCATGTTTGGTACCATTACGATGTATTATGATTACTTTGAAAATAAAATGTTCTAAATTTACTTTTTATCCTTATTTGCGTTGTTTTTAGATAAGTATAATAAAAAGTATCGTTCACTACACGTCCGGAAATGGATTTTTCCGTGCTTGCATGACTTTGCGTGTTCGGCTTCGCCTCACACGAGAATTTGTCACGCGCACGGGAAAATCCTTATTTCCAGACTCCTAATGAAATATACTATTTAGTTCTAGGTAAACTACCTTTTCCGTTCACAGAACGCCAAAGTGTTACTTAGAAAAGTTGTTCAGAATGAAAAGTTATGGCGTTATGCAAATTTTCAGAATGATCGGCATACTGTGATAAAATCCAGTATTGGTCGGTTTCCTTTTGTGTCAACTTCATTTTCAACTTCGTTTTGTGTCAACTTTGTGTCAGCTTGACTTTAAAGAAACAAATCTGCAATTGAAACTACAATCATACCTTGAGATGGGTTAATGATCACAAAAACAAAAAAATATGTATAAGAAATTTTTAATTAAATTATTAAAACAAAAAACAAGTATTAAGTTATTCTATTAACCCTCCACCTTCGTCGCTGCATAATTCAATCCTCCGTCACAGTTCCTTAAAGCTATTCCGGATTTCCTGAATTGGTAAGGCGGATATAGCATCTTTTATGCTATTTTTTAATACCTCGGCATCATTGGGTAAATTTTCTGCATACACTACTTGTTTTAAACGTCCCCACAAATAAAAATCGGCAATAGTCAAATCTGGACTCCTTGGGGGCCATAAAACTGGACCATTCCTACCCATCCAACGGTGACCAAATTTGCGGTTTAACCAATTCACAACAATTTGTGAATAATGCGCCGGACAACCATCGTGTTGGAAATACATTGACGGCCGATAATTGAGAGGCAACTCACCTAAAGCGTCATCGAAGAAATTGTCTAGCATATTTAAGTATGTATGCTGGTTAACGTTGTTATCAAAAAAATATGGCCCTATTATTCCATAATATGAAACAGCACACCATACATTGACTTTAACAAAATATTGCCGATGATTTGTAATTTTAAAAAAAGGATTAGTGTCACTCCAATATCGAACATGTTGCGAGGAAACAGTTCCATTGGTAGAAAATGTAGCCTCGTCGGAGAACAATATGTTTCGATAAAAATAACGATTACTTGCTATTTTGCTTCCTATCCATAAACAGAAATCTAGACGTTTTGCTTCGTCTCCTGTTTCCAAAGTATGATTAAAAATGGGTTTGTAGGGATAAATCTTCCGGTTCAAAACTCATATGTGTGATTTACTAATGCCTAAGCGAAGCGACCGCTTCCTCAAAGACAATTTTGGATAATTTTGTACCGAATCTAAAATTAGCAGAGTAGCGGCATCGTCTTCATTATTTATCAAAGTAGGCCGATCATTCTGAAAATTCGTATAACGCCATAACTTTTCATTCTGAACAACTTTTCTAAGTAACACTTTGGCGTACTGTGAGCAGAAAAGGTAGGTAGTTTACCTAGTACTAAAATAGTGTTTGCTCAACTGTAAAGGCCTACTTTACTTTAAAAAATCGAAAGTAAACTAAAAATAAGTCTCACACCAAGCAGGGCGGAATCCCAAAATATGAAATTCCAATTCGAAAATTTTTGGTCAGTCATACCTATTGTAAACTCAATCCGGGGACATACTGTATATATTGCTGTGTTATTTTCCCTAGATTATGTAATTTCCTATGTTATGCTTCGATTGTGTTAAAAGGATATTATTTTTGATGTTATTCCAGATTGTGTCTGAAATTAAGATTAATTAGCTTAATTGTAATGTAAAACATGTTGTATAAGAGGTATTTCTTATTATATTTCATAAATGTAAACCTTCTAAGATAAAAAGGTATCTTCCGATCTTCGGAATGTTCTACGATTTACACTGTGTAGTGCGGGAGTGATGTTTTCTGTGGAAATTCGGTAGTGAATAGTTGTGGGGTCATCTATTTTCCATTTTAGTGACGAATTTGGGTGTCCAAAGTAATGATGGGGCCCTGAAAAGTAAATAATTGTAAGATTGTTTTGTAAACAATGTATTTCTGTCAAGGTTAATTGGAGAATTAAGGATTTATTATTGTTGTAAATATCTTGTGCCTTATATGAGGAAAGTTTTGGTATACTTTTATTTAGTTAAATAAAGCTGTTAAATAAGAAATTTTGTAGTTTATGTAAAAGTTATAATTTTGAGGTTAAATTTTGTTTTTGACTTACATTTGTGTTATTAAGATGTTTTGAGAATGTAAATGTGTATATTTAAGTTTGTTGGTGGTTTATGTATCTGTTTCTAATAATTTTGAAACTTAATTGTAAGATTTTGTGTAAAATTGCATTTTAAAGCACATGTCATTTTTTTAATTATGGATTAGGACAAATTTGATACCGATGGATTGATAATTTTGCATAGTTCACGATTATGATATTTGTTTATAGAAAGATTTGTTTATTTAAGCAGAAGAAGTAATTTTTAATTTATTTGATAACAGTATTAAGTAGGGATGATAATATATTCGAATGCCATTGGTCCGTTTCCAAAATTTAGATTATTTTTGGACATTTTATTGAAATTTAGTCTTGTTCGGGCGCTTCAAGGAATAGCACATATTTTAGAATTGCTCTGAAATTAAATTTAAGAACATCATTTAGGTCGATTTTTGAAAAATTTGGCAGGAGTGAATTTTGTTTGGAATGTAACTTTCAAGGTTACAATTTACTTGATTTCCTTTAATGTAAAAAAATGTTAATTTAATTTCAAAGCTAAATTGTGTAAAGTGTTTTATTAATTATAATAAAGCTTACCTGCTGTTTTAAGTTGCAGTTGTGTTTTGATTTAACTTCAAAGTTCCTGGAAAGTAATTTATTAAATACAAGTTAAAAGTGAATCTCTCATTTAAGAAATTATGTAATATTAAACTTATCTATCTGTTCTACTTTGCGGATTGCCTGATATTTATTGAGGTTTTATAACTTCAATGCCAACACATTTCACATGTAGCTGGGAAAATGCATCATTATTAGCCCCTGATTTATCAAGAAGTGACGCATATCGGGATCATGTATTTGCAAAAAGGTCGAAGTATTGCAACCGTATACGGATTATAAGAACTACTGTGGGATATGGTTTACTTTGGAACCATTGTAAATGAGAAATCAGATTGCAGGTATATGTATCTATTTAATTAACATTGTTATGTAACTATCATAATGGGGGAGCCACGTAATTTTATATCTTTATTATAACCCTGAGAGCCCTCATTAAAATTTTTATTTACTTAGTTTAAATTTAATTTCTTCGATTTATAAATTTAATTTTAATTTTATTAGTGGGCAATAATATAATAATACCTATTATTTTATTAATAACTATATACAACATATATTTATGGGCGTAACCAACGTGGAAGCAAAGTTTATAAATTTATTTACTTTTATAACTTTACATAGCATATATTTTGACGCTAGCTAATGTGGGGCTAATTATTATTACAATTATTAATACATAGCAATATATGTTGCTGTGTTACAACATGCTCTAATTGAGATATCTTAGCTTATTGCTAAATTTAATAAAGCTATTTTAAGCTACCCTATAAGAAAATGGGTTATTTAACCACATGTGAACCAAATACGATGTAAGTAGTTTGTTTTCGATGTTTGGTGTAGCATCGTAAACAGCGTAACTTGAATGCTAGGTCGCAAAGTTGGTTTTTTTGATTGATGTTCATCTTCGGGAAGGTATAGAGGCAACTTTTAAACCTTATTCGTGCACTCTTGCGCTGTAATTTATCAAATATGTGTAAGTGTAAATTTGTGAATTTAATGCTTTTCTTTTGAGAAAATATGTTTATAAGAATGTGCTAATGTATGTGAGGATACTTTGTGCTAAAAATGATAAACATTAAAGTTGATTTTAATAATTTATTTATTATTTAATATAAAATATTTGTCAATTTCCAAATGTATTATCAAAGTCATACCAATTACATATCGAAATGTGTGTCTTTTTGAGAGTAACCCAGTCATGATTTCCATTTTGTTGTAACAAACATCAACAGAAATACCGATGAAAACAGAGATTATCAGTCGCAGACCAGGTGCAACAACTGTGATGGAAACTGAAATACAAATGACACACAGGGACATTTCTTCTTTATTTACTTCAGTGCTGGTAAACCCAAAATTTAAGTATTCATGCTTCACTGTCGTCTAATGCTCCCTTACGCCCACTTAAATATTTATCCGTGATTCTGTTTACATCTACTGCTACTCGAATACCGTGAATTGCAGTTAACACGCAAATTACAACATACACATTCACGATAGAAGGATTGACTCGACTGAGACTGGCTGGAATTGAACAAGATGGAGCATTTATACACGCTTGCGTCGCGGTCGCGCAGGCGTTCCAGAATGTGCGAGACAAAACGGAATTTTTCGCCAAGCCGCGAGAATGTTCGATATGGTGCACGTAAGACGGAGCAATAGAGAGGCATCGCTTCTGGTTCTATCAATGCAGCGGATCGGTGTTGCCAAATATCAATAAATTTACCTATTCGTGGTAATTTTTAAGGTTTGTAATTAAGAATTAAAGTCGTAGTGTAGCTTTAGCATCAAAATACAATTAAATAGAAACTAATATTGCAATTACTGCATGATTTCAGTAAACATTATTGTATGAGACGCGAGGGGGGGGTGATGAAAATTGTGATTGAAAATTGGATCGCAAATACTAAAAAGTTGAGAAACGCTGCTGTAAGATTTAATTCAAAGTTAAAAATGAAATGCAGAAACTTTCATAGGAATGAGAAATGAGAAAATCAACGGAAAACCAATTTCGGGGAAACCACCAACGCCGAGGAAATTCGTCAACAGACGTTTCGGCACTGTTGTAGATGTAATAATTAGCGTGTTGAAGGTCGCAATAAGTTTTACTAGGTAGAAACTTCTATCATGCATATTTTTTTCTGCCTTCCGTCGACATGCTTTGGAATTCTTTATTCCCGACAATATTATTATTATTAAAATCGAGGTTGGAATTTTACTAGGAATCTTTGCAATCGTCGCTGCGGTTCCACAGCACACTGTAAACTTGTTTCCGTCGCAGGCTGAGGCACTAACGAACGCATTCGGAATGACATCTAAAATTGGGAATCAAATATCAAGACACAGGAAGCTTCTTCGCTATTAGGAGTTATGCAGGAAGCTGGCGCTGAAATATTATAGACTTGGTTTTGGATTTAGACTTAGCCGACTTTGGATTTGGGCAGTCAGAGAAAACCATTGTCATTTTTTCCAATATTAGCTGTTTTAATGATTCGGGAACAAAAGGAAACCTGTTTGTTATAATTACGCAACAAGAGTAGGAGGTGATAAAACCGTGCAGGAGCTTCTTTCTACACACTATAAATATTCAGTTGCACAATTTTAGACAATCGATATTTTTGAATATGTCGTTATGCAGTCCAAAGTTTCAGGATAATAAATGTTCTGGAGCATTTATATAATGATTTGTCGGCGTTGCTTCATCATACATTGGCGTAAACGCCAAAAACGTAAAAAAAAAGCGATATGCTAAAAATCCCACGTTGAGTACAAGGCAAAAGGTTACCATGCCGGATATTACTCGAACCAGTATTCAACGAATTTTGAAACTCCACAAGTTTTATGTCTACAAGATTCATTTTCTACAACAACTCAATGATGACAACTTTGAGCGCCGTATGCAATAATTTTGTGAGACTATAAATAAGAAGGCGATAAATGCTTTTTAACGTCTGTTTTTCCTACGAATGCACTTTTTTCGTAAATCGCCATAATTGTCGCTATTGGTTAGGTTCTAATCCGATAATGAAACTACAATAAAGTTGAAGCAGATAATATGGAAATAAAAGGAGCGCATGAAATAAAAAATGCAGGAGTGGACGTGAAGTTAGGCTACAAAAGATTGCCATTCAAAATGAGATATACAGATGGGATGGAAAGCTAAACGAAATAAGAAAAGACGAACGTAATATCGAAAATGGATAGTAATTTAAATGAAAAACTGAACTCAAACCGGAGGAAAACAAGAAGCACAATTAATATTGGGTATGATTTAATCGGTCACCTAATTATTCCGATATAGATAATCAAATTATCGGGTATGTCTCCAGAATAACAAATTAGTCACCAAGTTTCTGTTACTAGACCATGTGAATACGATTACCTATTTATTTACACAAAGTCACGAGCAAGTCTAACCGCTTGCTAAATAATCAGAGTTGTACTGAAATCAGCATATTTATTACCAAGTTCTCATCGCCAACCTATTTAAATATAAATGTTTGTTTAATATTTCTCTCATCAAAAATACAATTATATCATCAATGCCATCATTTAAGTAGGGTTGTAACGTTTCGCCTCGATTGCTTATTGGGGGTCGATAACGCTCAATATTTATACCCTGGGTGAACTCTCGAGTTGCCCAGGATTCAATTACGTGTGCTTGGAATAAATAATTTATTAACTGAACTTAAAATGTATGACAAAATATAACTAAAAATAAATGTATTCTTAATTTAATCAATGCAAAAATAAAATAAAATCCCTGATACGCCACTGTCTTTCAGCTTGCTGTAGCCCGAGACAGATGGCCGACTGGCTTCTTTACGGTAGGCGTAGATGCGCCTTCTCATTTCTGTGTACGGTAGGCATAACGGCTTTTCGGACCACAAAATGGTCGGACCTAAATTTCTAAAATAAACAAAATGATTATTATTTGTTCTCGCAAAGAGTCTAACTTCCTTGCTATCGGATAATACGGGATTCGGGACTCGGGAAAGTGTTTTGTGAACTTTCCAGGTTAGCAAACGGAATTATTATTCGGATTTTACAACGGCGGTTAATTTCAGGAACGGATATTCAGACAACAGGATCTTCTAAGACTGATCTTAGAAGAAAGGTTGAGGAATAATTGACTCAGGAATAAATCAATAAGTGTCTTTGAACTGCCCGGCATCGAGATTTTATACCCGCTATTCTTCGCTTCCGTCATGCGCGCCACCCCACTCTTGTTTGCAAGGGCCGCATGTTCTAGAATGTTCTAGAACTTTCTTCTGGTCACGACTGCGAGGCATATGTTTGTTGACGCCATATTCTCTCAAAATGTTGAACCCTTCTGGAATTGGTAATTAACACCAACTAACCACTGTTCACCATTTTGAGTCGTTACAGGTTTAAGTGCCAACTCTAGGTTGCAATTAATTAAATTTTGATATCAAAGTATACCTACCATTACTAGATATTCGGTACTCGATGAGATATGTACAAAAATAGCTGAACTACTTACCTATCTGAAAGAATAGAATGAAAGGATTAAATAAAACACATTAAAGGAACACTTGTAATAATTATTGAACTATACGGATGTAACAGACAAAATTAAAATGTCTTACATATTCTGAACATCTAAATAAACGAAAGAGGCGAAAACAAAGCAAAACATACTACCTATTGTATGATAAGAGCTGACTCGTCCGTTTTTTTGGCAAAAAGCACATTCTTGGCCTATACGGTGGCGGACTTGCTCTGCTTTGGGCTATTGTAGACCATTGGTTCGCCATCTCAGTACCAACGATCA
This sequence comes from Limonius californicus, assembly GCA_014611495.1. Taxonomy (NCBI): domain Eukaryota; kingdom Metazoa; phylum Arthropoda; class Insecta; order Coleoptera; family Elateridae; genus Limonius; species Limonius californicus. The sequence continues at coordinate 58,721 of JABXWE010000166.1, forward strand.
AAAAACGTAATAATACAAGACGCTCACGCAGAGTGTGTTCGTCTTTTATGATTCTGTTAAATGATTCCGGTCCGTTGTTTGTGGCTGGAGTACCCATCTGAGCACCCTAATACCAATTGGGATTTTGCTGTAGCCACTGTTCCTTGAAGTATTTAACGTAACTGGACTCATTCTCCCATTTTTTCACAAAAAGTTTGCGCCTCTAGGCCAAATGGTTAATCAACACTTTTACATAGAGGTTTTTGAAAGACTTTGAAAAAGTCATGCGTATGAGACCAAACATCAAGAACAACTGGGTGTTACGTCACGACAATGCGCCTTGTCATACAGCAATTTCAATAAAGGATTTTTTGGTCAGTAAGAACATTCCTGGGGCTCCTCAACCTCTTTATTCGCCCGACTTGAGTCCTTGTGACTTTTTCCTCATCCCGAAACTGAAAAATCACCTCAAGGGGCGTCATTTTGGGATACTGGAAAACATTCAAACGGCTGTAACCGGCCAGTTGAAGGCTATTCTAGTATCCGAGTTCCAATACTGCTACGAGAAGTGACAGAACCGTCTCCAGCGCTGTGTGGCTTCCCAAGGCAGTTACTTTGAAGGAGACAATGATAAATAGTAATTTTATTCGAACAAAAGAATTGAAAAAATCAGTCTCATTACTTAATTTACACACCTCGTAATAGGTCAATCGGCCTGGATACGTGATTGTAGATTTAGGATTTTTGATAATCTTCAATAGCTGTGGGCTGGTTACCGGAGCTCGAAGTTTATAGTGACCAAGAAGCTTGTAAGGCCCCTTAGCGGTCAGATTGATTTGAAAATGTGTGCACCTTGCACGAATGAAACACACTTTTTTAGATTAGGTAGTGATTTATTTAACACTAGTAATTTTTAATGTTTAGATTAGATTAAGATTAGATTATATTAAATTAGATTATGCAACGGCACTATCGACGCTGCCGCTGCGGTTGTTGATTTCGGACTTGTCTTAGGGACGAGGGTTTCTTTCACATATGCTCATTAAAAACCCTCACCCCCGCATCCCTTAGCGGGAACAAAAACATGTAGCAGGAAAGGGCGCCAAAATCGCAGCCTTTTCAAAATACATAACATACGCCGCCGGCCTTGAACCGATGCGTTCAACAAAAAATATGCTACATACAAATTTTAACATTTACAATTTAAACTTAAAATTAAGACACAACATCATAAGAAATTTACATAAAAATATACCATACTTAAAATTAAAACGTTTTTTCGAGCGAACATTCACTAAAATGACCTTATCACACTCCCGGCAAAACACAGAGTTTGTGCACTGATCTTTTAATTTGGTGCCCATTGGAGGTAATCACGGTAGCAGACCGTGGAATGTTGTCCTTAGAGGAATGAACGTTTGTAACTCTGCCTAAACACCACTTTAATGGGGCCACGTTGTCCTCTCGAATTAGCACTACGGCGTCGATTCGCAGTAGTGTTGGAAGGTTTCGATACCATTTAGTTCTTCTTTGGAACTCAGGGATTACTTCTCGGCTCCAACGCTTCCAAAAACTCTGAACCAAACGCTGAATCCGCTGGTAGCGTGCCAGCTTGTTCTCTGATGTATCCACGTAGTTAGGCTCAGGTAATGCACAAAGTGGTTTACCAATGATAAAATGGCCCGGAGTTAAGGGATTGAGATCGGAGGGATCAGTGGATAGCGGAGAGAGGGGACGTGAATTTAGCGTTGCCTCTATTTGCGTAAGCACTGTTTGAAAATCCTCATAATTTAAAAATGTATTGGCTAGCATTCGCTTGAGGTGCAGCTTTGTAGATTTAACACCGCTTTCCCATAAGCCACCCTGCGCGGTATAATAAACTTCCATTTGATCTCTTGATTAGAAAGAAAATCGATAATTTCTTTTTTATTTTCGTCCAAATTTAAAAATTTGTATAAATCTTTCAACTGATTAGCAGCTCCCCTAAAGGTTTTAGCGTTATCAGAAGAAATTAATACAGGTTTGCCTCTGCGGCTTATGAACCTTTTTAAAACAGCTATAAAG
>JABXWE010000167.1:0-22789 GCA_014611495.1 Limonius californicus
AGCGGCTATTGTAAACATGTTTCAAGGACCTAATATCTCCCGTGCAACAATTTACGAACAATAAGGGAATGCGAGGAAGGAATACCTTGTGTGAATTTACCAAAAAGCGGAAGGCCTCGGGTGTTGACAGATGTCAGAGCTGGTAGGCTGAGGGAAAGTGCAGAAGAACAAGTTGGTATGTCCACAAGAAGATTAGCAAGGCGCTATAGAGTTTCACACATGGCTGTACATCGGGAACTTAAGAGAAGTGGAATGTCATATAGAAAACGAAAGAAATGCCCAAAATACACAGCTGCGCAGTTGCAACGAATTCCACGGTGTTGCCGAGCACTAAGGGTTCGACATTTTGCAAACAAGGTCATCGTTTTAGATGACGAAAAATATTTTACTTTATCGAACTCTGAGATAAAGGGTAATGATGGATTCTACACCGAAGATTTCAATGCAGCCCCGGACAATGTAAAATATAAAAGAAAAGCTAAATTTGAAGATAAAATTCTAGTGTGGTGCGCCATTTCTCCGGCAGGTGCATCGCAGCCATATGTAGGACATGTCAGAGGAGAAGCCATCACTGCAGGTCTTTATATACAAAGATGTTTGCCTAAACTGGTACGATTTATAGACGAACATCACAATAATGATGACATTATGTTCTGGCCTGATCTGGCTTCTTGCCACTATGCCAGGGAAACTAAAGAATGGTTGCAGGCCAATAATATACCATTTGTACCCAAAGAAGATAATCCACCTAATGTTCCCCAAGCAAGACCCATAGAGGAATTTTGGGTCTTATTAAGCAGGAAAGTTTACGACAATGGATGGGAGGCCGAAAACGAAGAACAATTACGAAGGAGAATTTACCAAAAGATTCGGGAAATCGATGTGGTCACCATCCAATCACTTATGCGACACTTAAGAACAAAGTTGCGAAGGATTGAAGATCAAGGGCCGCTAGCTGCATTATAGTAAATTGTTATTGTTAAGAAATGATGTTCAGTTGTTTTTTTAAACTTTAATTAAAGTTAAAAATTTTCATAAATGGTAGTATTTTAATTTTTGTCTCAAAACTTTCGTTACATACGTTAATACTCATCTGGTTGGTACCTACTCTTCGAAAAAATGTAAAATACATAAAAACCGAAGAAAGTAATACAAAAAAAGTTGAACAAATGAGAGAAAGCAGCATGGCAGTTTTAGTCACTAAATGAAGAGATAAATAGAAGTTCCTACACGAAGTACCAAACATGGAGACGATATGGTGATTCTACAAAACTGAAATAACAATGTAAATAAACCAAGAGTCGTTGTTGACTATAACAATTCCAAGGCAATTTGTCATATCAGATAAAGGCTTATAATAATTCTTATCTGAGGCAGGGAATTAAGTGGTACAGGAAGCTGGAGATTAAAATGATTTTGGGGGACACTATCGTAAGCGCCCATTTTATACAGAGTGGATCTAAACATGTACGAACAATTTTAACCACATATAGCTGAGGATATTTAACCTCTAAATCACTTAGTAATTGTTTTTGTAAATTTGGTACCATTACGGAAGTGTGGAGTCTTAAAGATTTTTATGTCAATAAACTTCCTTGTTCTGGAAAGCTAACAGTCCAAGCTTACTTTCCAGGCAATCCTACAATTTGTTATTGGCCAAACAAGCTTTTTCGTCGACCCGCAACAGGATAGATGGAAAAGGCCTACAGTTTAGCTCAGAGGAGTAGGGGTGGTTCACGGAAACCGCTTACGGGAGGGAAATCTTCCTAGTTGTGTACAGGGTTCCAGTTCTCGTGGAAGGCCGAAAACCCAACAGATTACGGAAATCGGACTTGTTCGGTAGGGAGCAGAGAGAGGCACAACTGAGGTGTTCCTAAGATCCTCGGGATGCGGGAAAAATTCGCTGGTACGCCTCTGAAGATTGGATCGAATGGAGATAACGTACGGCCAGGACTTTTTCGACGTCGAGAGAGAAGAGGCGGGAACTTCAGATGCGAAGATCTCTGCCTCTATGCGGGAGGATCATTTGAAACGGCTCGAAAAACAGGACTTCCACGGCTTTGATGGCTTTTATCCGATACAAGTCGAGAGAACAATTTCAGTGAATTGTTTTTGCAACAATCTGAGACTCTACTAATATTTTTGATCCGACACAAATCGAAGATTCTTTTGCCTAACGCAAAAAAACGAAACGGTAACTCAATTAGCAGAAGAGCTGCTACACAACCCGGTATTTTAAAAAGAAAGCACGCCAGTTCACTCCCAAGGCCTAGCATCCACTGACTTCCCCCTGCCGCAAAACATTCACGCAAGCCTAATTTGTTCCAGAGCAAATTCCTATACGTGCGATTTCCGAGAAACATAACATTCCTAAGGCCATGCTGCTGACAAAAGGAGTCCTAAGAATTCCTTTTGGCTGGCATTAACAGACTAAATAGACATGTCAAACGTTCGATTAAGTTTCGAAAGTGACCTCCCATAAATTTAATTTTTGAAAATAATGATAATTGTAATCAACATAAGAACGGCAATTAAAATAAAATTTTAATAACTATGAAGCGGCAAAACTAAACAAACATAACAAATTTAATGTGCAAAGTGAACGAAGCCTAACCCAAAAGTGAAAATTTGGTTAATCTATTTCTGATAGTTGCTGCATAAAATCTTTTTTAATTAGAAGCTTTTTTTTATACCCATTCATACTACCGTTCCACCCCCGGAACCGTTTTCGCATTACTTCAGGAGGGTGCGGGCGTCCCTTACATACTAAACATTCATGCAACATGCACCCTAAACTTAACTAACCAAATGCGGTTGCCCCAGTCGGGATTCGATCGCCCCAACGGAGCAACTGTATTTAGTGTGACCTCGAGTGGCCAATGCGTTCTCGCACTCGACCACCGCGGTCCCTCTTTTAATTAGAAGCTGGAAGCTATATTATCTAAATTAGGGATACTATAACACTGCAATATATAGGTATATTTTTTTCACTAAAAAAATGATTATTATTGTATGTTTGGTAATTAATTCTTATGAATTTTACTGTATTTATAGTGTTCAACATACCATTTGGGAACTTAAGTTCCACCAAGGAAGTTAGAGAGTTTTATTATTAAGGGAATGTAACATTTTACATCAACAATATATTTTTCCCGCCCGCCCCGGGGCGTAGGGCCGTATACTGGAATGCTAGAAAGCGGACTGCAGCCAACGTAAAAGCCAGTACGTATAGTATGCCTTATATTAAATTATGCATTTCTCAGATATAAAAATAAATTAAATAGATCTTGACATTTGGTTTATATGCATTATATTCTAAAAGCGTGCTAGTTTGTAACAAGATGAACATCACTGAAAATTAAGCTGCGACTGCTTTCCAAAACAAAGAAGTATATCAAAATCCGCCAAGAAACAAAATATGTAGTTGTTTACATTTTAGTGAATTGATGTAAAAAATCTTTGAAACTCCATACATCTGTAACGCTCCTGGATTAAAAATACTACCAAGTGATCTAGGGATTAAATAACCTAACATTTACGTGGTTAAAGTTTTTCGCATATGTTTAGAATCATACTGTATATGGACATACAATCGATGTGTAACTATTATTGGTTAATTTTTCAATATTTCCGTTTTCAAAATAGGATTTTTGTTTGTATTCCTGCAATAAAAGATTTCAAATATTTCTGATTATTTTAATTGTATATTCGTATGTTTCCTGCAACATAAATTGGTAAGCCGAAAACGGCATCTGAACCTTTAGGCTACTACTATTTCAACTACACATAACTCATACGGCTGTAGGAAACCAAAGTTACCTACGTCTGGACAGAAAATTTAGTATGAGACAGACGCGGTCCCAGGTGGTCCTCTAGAAAAAAACTTACCTGGTACACGGCGTATTAAACATATACAGGCGCTCCGATGTGATAACATACAGACCTTGAATTAGAGACTTAATGATAAGGTTACTGCGGTGGTCATTCAATATGATACTCCGTTTTCTACTAACCTACAAATTGTAATTCAGCAACATATAATACTTAAGTGTGATATTACCGGTAAGATTACAAGTATTTTGATAAGAATCAGAAACATTAGAATTCGTTTTAGCAGATACGTAGCTAGGACTGGGCTACCTGCGTAACTATTCTAAATACAAAAATAGCAACACAAAATAATCTACTTAAAAATTCGTTAAAGTGGGACAACTTTTTCCAGTGCTTATGTTGTGAATTTGATATTTGCTTGTGTAAGCAATATCTTGATAGACTTGGTAATTCTATAATGCTGCCCGCCACAATTAAAAAAAAAGATAAATACTCAATACATTTACGAAAGGTATAAACCTACGAGCTGCTAATCACTATTCAGAGATTTTAAAGAATGTAGGCATTGTATTTTGTTTAGTTTTCGGTTAATTCTGATGAACTGTTTATTAGTGTTGATTTTAAAAATCGGAAGAGGAATAGAATGTAAAATCACTACAGGTAATTAAAATTTGCGATAATCATAATCCTGGTATTCGAAAAACTGTAAATCTGTTAAAGATAACTAAACGGTTTTTATTTCTGCAGATAACTTAAATTTATTATAATTTATTATAAACTTATATATATATAATAGAACAGGTTATGCAATTGTATTATCTGGGTTTTGAAATAACAAGAAGTAGGGACTTAACATCCGAGGCATGAAAGCAATAAAAGTTACAGGATGCTTAAACAATATGGAGGAACAGGAGCAAACGTATGAGGTTAGAAAGTAAAACAGGAATATATAAAACAATGGTGCGGCCAATCTTAGCCTACGCAAATAAAACTAGTGCAGAAACATCTAGCACAAAGCGAAAAGCAAGGACAACGTAAATGAGAGTCCTAAGAGCTATACTTGGAATTACACTAAGAAACAGCTAACGAGCATTGAAATAACAAGAATATGTGAAGTGCAAGATGTAAAGTGGATGAAAAGAAGAAAAACGGAAGGAATGAGCTAGTAGAACGCACGAGTGAGGACAGACCAGCAAAAACAGGCAGAAACAGCGTGTCAATGGGAAGGAGGCCACCTAATGATGGCACTAAAGTTGGTTTTCATCTTTCAATGAATAAGCAGGTCAAACAAATACGAAAGGGTCCTAGTTGATGGAAAGAATATGAAGATTAAAATTTAAGGAACACGATACAGGGGGTATCAGGAAAAGGTACAAATATTAAATCCGATGGTAGGTTACAATATATACAAACAAGAAAAAACATTTCTTTGGCAATGGGACCCTTAAGACATGAGAAAATAGTAATTGAAAATTTGACCCAAAATTGTTTGAATACCGCAGGATAATAACAAAAATTTGAGTTCAGACATGTTATTCAAAGGAGAGTAAGATAGAAGTGTAAAACAATTTCTTATCACCTTCCACAAACCAATACTATTAGGTGGGTCAGTAATTTCTATTCAGTCTGTTGTTGTTATCACAAGCCAGACAAGTTTTTACGTGTTTGCCACTTTGGATTTACTTTACAATTAGGTAATAACCTTCTCCAGCTTAAATGCATTTTCTATGTATCATCAGCAGTTCTCACACAAAATGTGATCTTATTTTTTATTCAAAAAAAGTAACTTAATGACTTTTGAAAAATGAATAGTATCATTGAATTCTACTTGGGCCAATCTATTACTGGTTCAAATATTTGTACTTATTTCTGATTGTTTGACACAATTGTACAGTTCATTTCAACCGCACAGAAATGAATTTCTAATAATTATTGATGACAGAATTCTTAATTTCCAATACAGTTAAGTGGTTTAAACTATGAAATTACCAATGTTACTAAACTATAAAACTATACTTAGGTGGTAGGTACTAAAAATGTATTTCCAGCATTTGGTAGTATACATAAAATTGTAATTAATGAGAATAGAAAAACTAGTTTATTATATTCTCAAATAGAAACATTATCTTTCAATGTGTATTATCATACATTTGACATTAAAGAAACATCAATAATGAACACAATTACTGTCAACAATTTACTTAATAATATATTAGTATTAATTGTTGAAATTTGGCAAGTTTGTTTAGGCAATGCTATTTAATTCATTTTTACAGTCAAAAAAATAGTTCAATCGCAGGTAGCTTTGTTCAAAATATTGTTTGCTCTTCTGTATCTTGTTAAAGTAAAATTTAAATATGTATGGACCATTTGATATAGATGTTTTTTTTTTACCCACCCGCGATTGTATTTCTTTTTGGTGGCCTATTTTTCTCTGCTTTGGTATGGTTTAAAAGTAAAATTAATGTATCATGTTATATTTTTAAACATTTATATGTATATATGTATTATTGCAATATGTATTTGTTCCCAGTTAATATCATATAATATTTTCGTAATGTAGGCTATTACACTTAATACAAAATTTGTCAATATTAGCTTCATATTTCTATAAAAAAACGCCCTGTATAGTTACAAGAAATATAAGCAGCAAAAATTATTAGTTTTATATTCTTTGAGGCTTTCGCGGTTTCTGGAACTTTCAATATTACAATTTACTTTCGGCTTAGACCGCGTCGTCATTTGGGAAAAACACCCAGCATTATTGGGTAAGGACTGACCTCCCTTTACAAGCACTTGCTCTAGAAGTTTGGGCAATATTTGTTCGTAGGCCCTGACTGCCTAAACAGCAGAAAGCAACTGTGCTGAAAACTGTAACAACCAGAGCAGTTCGAATCTCAGATGCAGATCATCTACAACAAGAGAAAACTCATCTCTTGATGTCGTTACAACAAAACGGTTATACAGCCGTAGAATTTCAGAGAGCAATTCGCAATGACAAACAGCCCAAGGCTACGGAGGAAATGGCATCTCCGGAAGGTTTAGTTTTTCTACCTTACAGTAAAGGCACTACTGATAAGATTGGGCATGTTCTTAGAAGGTACAGCATAAAGACAGTCTTTAGGACTAATGAAACTTTGGGAAACGGTTTAATATCCTCAAAGGATAAAATTTAAAATCAGCCGGGATCTACATCTCTTGCTTTTGTGGCTCAAACTACAACGGACAAACTGGTCGTTCCATTGAGTTAAGATTGCGAGAGCACGAGGGTGATTGCAAACACAAACGCATCACAAAATCTGCGCTGCGTGAACATACTCGTTTAACTGGGCATAAGATGAACTTTGACAATGATCGGGTAGTCGTCAGAGTACCTCATTACTTCCCTCGTATCATACGTGAAGGAATTGAGATTGAGAAACAACCTAACAACATAAACAGGGAGGATGGTTTTAGATCCAGTAAAGCTTGTACTCCAGTACCGGCTCCGTATTTGCCTAACGGTGACAGCCAACCAGAACTCCGTCGTTCTGCCCGACTGGCTCAAAGAGGTTTAAATACCTCCGCTTCCCGGATTTGAGTTCAGTGTTCTATCCACTCTGAAGATGCAAGCTGCAACGTCTTGCGAGACGTTAGTTTGTATGGGTTCACAAACGGCTAACAGGCATAAGCCGATTAAATATTATTGTCCTGGTAAACAAAATACATTAAGATCCTTGTCCGCCCCAAGGTTTGAATAATCTAAGCACACCGTCCTGTTTAGGTAGACAGGGCCTACGAACAAATATTGCTCAAACTTCTAGAGCAAATGCTTGTAAAGGCAGACCAGTTACAGATCGGCCCCTACCTAATAATGCTGGATGTAGTTCCCAAATGATGACACGATCTAAGTCGAAAGTAAATTATAATGTTGACATTATTAGTTTTCACAGCAAATATTTTAAGTGAGACTACTTTCACAATTTTTTTTCTGCGGTAACTAATTTTTGGTTACTTTGACAAATATTTTTTTTCGGTGTAGCTGAACTTTGTGCCCAAGCAAATTATATTTTAAAAGCAAATCATATTAAACGTGTAAGTAAAAAATTTACAGATATGTCGTTAAAATTAAAATATTCTTTTTGTGTAAAATCCAATTTCTAAATACTTGTTTATTGGAACGTACGTACAATACTGTTAAAACTATTACAATCAAATTATTGTTTACGATTTCACAAGACATAGTTAATTATTTGTGGGAATTTAGTTTGTTTAGAACAAGCCTTACAGTTATTTGTTAGTTATACTGGGTTTCTGTTATAGAATAGAAAGTAAAACACCACTAGGTAGAATTATGTCCACATCTAGATATATCGTAATGTCGTTGTAAGAGTTATAGATGCATCTGATAAAGATAACGAACCAAGCAATTAACGACCACTATATGTAAATGTGACGTATAGAATTTACCGTTTATTGTTTGTATTTATGTGTGATTGTAAAAGGTAAAGAACACGTTTTAGAAAGCGAAAGTATAGAAAATATGCTGTTTTTTAAATTTGAGAAATACGGAACTAGCTATCGTTCTCCGCAGACAGGAGCAGTTTATTTAAAAAAATTCCAATTAAGCCGCCATATTTAAATAGTACTGTAATAATAATTGCACTTACTTGCGGAAGTTTCTTGGGTTTTCCTAGGTGCATTCCAGCAACTTCAATGTAACCTGGAACAGTTGGTCGTGCCTCCGTGTAGGTGAAATGTGTGTTAACCAGAATTAAACTGGCATTAGCTTCGATATCACTCAAAGGTGGAAAATCATCCCCAAGATATTTTCTAGCAAGCCATTCGTTTGGAATATTAATTGCAAGTTTAGCAATTGCGTGGTGGAACAAATATAAAACCGTATTTTCAACCCTCTCTAAAAAGGGCATGTGAATGGAGAAAGGCATGAAACTGTTCGGTACGTATGCAGGGTGATTTGAGAAACCAAATGAAGAATCGTGCCATGGCATCACAGTGCAGGAACTTAAACCAACTACGGGCGCTTGTACTTTATGGATAATGCCAAAGAAACACTGACTGTTGAAGTATTCAGTAATAATCACATCGAATTTTTGTTCGGTTTTCAGAAAATTCTGGAGGTTTTCATTGGACAGTCCTTCAGAGCAACTTATATAACCGAAATAAGCCAAAATTAAAGGGGTTAAATATTTTTGGTATCGGGCTCCACTAAAATCATCTAAATTTATCATATGGCCAGTTTCAACGGAACCACCGATATCAATGTCTTTCCAGTTTGGAAAGGGGGTTTTCTGCGGAAAATGACTGATTAGAGTTACTTCGTGGCCTTTGGTTGCTAAACCTTTTAGGAGCGGTTCGAAGGAATCGAAGTGGCTCCTCCCAGGATATGGGAAAAGTCCCAATATTTTAAAACCCCGCACATTTGCCCACAATAAAACTAAAACAATTGTTATTGTTTGAATTTGCATGGTTTCACAAGACAACTATTTCTACGTCACTATTCAAGAATACGATAGGCGTCAGTGAACGGAATGAATGGGAACAAGTTCAAAAGTGGCTCACTTATAAATACACAAAACTTCGGTTATAATCGGCGCTTTGACAGCCCAAACTTCGTAAAGCAGCATATGCTATAATTAATTTTTTTATCATGCGCCACGTTATCGCTGTAAATATACAATTGATGTTAACTGCGAGCACACGAAACACCGGAATCCCGCACGTTACTAACAGTTATGCAAACCGGCATTCGAATTAAGTAACCTCCGACAGACATTTCTCACAGTCAAGGCCACCTCTGTAAATTTAGAATAAATTTACTGGTATTTAGTCACATCCCGGTATAAACCTGATATAGTTAGTCATATCTGACTATATGACCCACAAACTATTTTGTTTGTAATAATATATAACCTTCGTAGTACTTATCACCTTGATTAGATATAGGAGAAAAGATTGGAGGTGTTTATGGCCGCATCTGGTTGTTTTATTAATAATTTGGGAAATTCGTGGCAAAACTAAAATGCCTATCAGTAAATTTTTTGCAAGCTTATAATTAAAATATTGTGCTACTCATTATAATGTTTTGAACTAATCAAAATCCATCGTATCTCCAATACAAAATGTATCACAACTGCAGATTCTTATTATTAATTATTATTTAAACTACATAACTGTGGTGTATTGATGTTACCAATAGCCTCCCAAGACGCTGTAAGAAGCTCGAGACCGACACACCCGTTGCATATATGTCTTGTAGTTAGCTAGACGTACTTAGTAAATTATCTATATGCAATACCTTACTTTGTTTTATTGCTAAATACTGCAATAACTTTAAAATATAGTTGCAGAAAATTATACTGTATCGTCTCTACAGCCTAGTAGAGGAATATTGGATAATTTCACTACACTTAAGAATGACTCCGCGGATCGCACAAATATCGAGTAGTTTGATAATTTATTGTCAGTATGATAATTAGGACAGAAATTAAAAAAAATTAATCGCGATAGCAAACTGCTGATCTACAGTTAATTTGTTTAGTCCCTTGTCACCGTATACGGATTATTTGCTTCCACTTCAATTGCAGATTTGCACTCCGCTTGCGTTTGTGGATAATTCGTTCTAAAACAGATAGCTGAATTATTAAAACATTTATTTTATACTTTGCGCTCCAAAAGTATGGAACATACCAACGGTTTTTCCAACACCACGAGAAACCGGTCATCGCATGGTCATGCGCATGCGCAATACATAGAATGCGTTCTGTTTTCTCTATTCCGCATGCGCGTGACAATGCGACGAACGGTTTCTCGAGGTGTTGGAACAAACCTCAGATAAAACTAGAACAAATGTTTTTTTATTAATATCCTGAAACATGTCGATTTTCTTTTTTTAAGATGCACTTTTCTTTATAGAAACCGTTTGTTCTTAAGTGGCAACTCATAATTTATCCAATGATTCAATTGTCTGAGTGGCAGTGCCGTAGATAAAAGCATTTGCGACAAGTAAATCATTGTATGTTTAGAAACACTTATATTAGATTAGAAGGAAGAAACTCAAACCCTAATTAATAACTAAAATAAGCTGTAACAAATAAACGGCAAAATAAAACAAATATTTTAAAATGGGAAAACAACTTCACGTATCAAATGAAATGCCCAAATCCCACCCGTTCACTTCTTGACAGTAGGCAATTCTATCCACAACTTCTCCAAAAACATTGTGAATGACATCTTCAGCAATTCTTTGAATTTCCTATCGAAAACGATTTTTGCAAATCTTCGACGTTTTGTGGTGTAGTAGAATAAACTTTAATGTTTAAACTTTAGTACCCCAATAATACAAAATAATCACGGGCTGTAGGGTCAGGACGCCTAGCCGGCCACTCTATCGGTCCTCATCTACCGATCCACCTTGCAGAAAAGAAAATGATTCAGAAATCGCGGACACGACGCACAGGACGCTTGTTGTTACCAACGGGGCATTATTTGGCACATCTAGATCATCCTGGTTTAGGCAAAGAATCCCAAGTTCTGCAACAAGGTCATTTTGGGGAATAATTATTCTGGTGTCCACGATTCCAGCCCAGACGTTTACCTTTTGTGGATGATGGATGTATGCCTAAACCATCCGATGAAATTTTTTCCAGCTCCAGTAGCTACAGCATTTTTTAGGATATAATAATATGCACTGTGTTAAACCAGATATGAAAGTAGGGACTCACTAACACTTCTTCTTTCAGCCTTCTTCAATCCATCTTTGGATGTAGGCCTCCCCGAGTTCCCTCCATTTGTTTCTGTCGTCCGCCCTTCTCTTCCAAGTCAATCCCGCATGCCTTTTTATGTCGTCGGCCTACCTCATTTTTGGTCTTCCTCTCTCCCTTTTTCCTAGCCATGGGCGCCATCCTTCAATGATTTTATTCCACCTGTCATCTTTGTGCCGTGTGTTATGTCCCGCAAATTTCCATTTCAATGTTGCTACTTGTTCCTGTACATCTGTAACGTTGGTTTTTTGTCTTATCCAGGTGTTCCTTTTTTTTCTTTTAATGCTATGCGAAGCATTTGCCTCTCCATAGCTCGTTGAGTTTTTATTAATCTGTACATATTTCTTTTTGTCAAGGTCCAAGTCTGTGCTGCATATGTTATAACCGGGAGAACACATTGGTCAAACACTTTGGTTTTAAAATATTGGGGAATGGAATTATTTTTTAATATATAACTTAATTTGCCGAAAGCAACCCATCCTAGTTTTATTCTTCTGATGACCTCCACTTCTTGATTTTCTATATTAGGTTTTACTATCTGGCCCAGGTATATATATTCTTCTACTCTAATATATCTTGCCCAATTTTGATTGCAAGCTCGTCTTCTGTGTTAGTCATTACTGCTGTTTTAGTTTTATTCATTCTTAGGCCTATTCTGTCTAAGGTGGCATTTAAATCGCTTATCATTTGTTGGAGTTCTTCTTTATTTATAGCAATGATGATGATATCGTCTGCGTATTTAAGGTGATTCAGATACTCCCCATTGATGTTTATACCTCTTGTATCCCAGTTTAAGTTTTTAAATGTATCTTCTAAGGCGGTGATGAAGAGTTTTGGTGAGATTGTATCACCCTCTCTGACTCCCCGTTTGACTGGTATAGGGTTTGTTTCGTCCTGTATTTGTATCGATACAGATGTCGTGTATTAGCGTCATATACCTGTGGTCAATTCTGCTGTTCCATAGAGTGTTATGTTATTTTTGTGCCGCTTCATAGTACGGATTAATTCCCTAATTTAGTTGTGCCGCTTCATAGTAATTGAAGCTTCGTTTTAGCGTTCGCATTTTACATTTCCGCCAGGTTTAGCACTATTTATAATTTCGTTTATATTTTTCCCCGTACAGAATTTTATTTATGTTAAACGAGTCCCAAGGTTTTCTTTTGTAATCCCGTTTCTGCCGAACAAAAATATTTCCAAGAATTGTTTTTCGTTTATACAACAGTACCATTCAGAAGCATTGAGACGTATTTTCCAGAACCTTTTAGAATTTCTTGTGTAGCATTCCATGGGATTTCGTCATGTTGGGCAATCTTTTGAGGGGGGTGCTGATCCCCATTGCATTTGGAGTGCAGTTCACTTCGGAGCCTTGTGAACTCCGGTTCTCGAAATCAACATCCGTCGAGGCCCGTAAATGTTTTTTTGAGTGGAAGTCAGACTTTCGGAAGCGGCGGTCGAGCCCTGGAGAGCGTTCCCTTTTTTCCTTGCGGCGTATTGCTATTTTTACGATTTACCGTATCGTGTTTTGCTGTAGTGCAAAAGATCCTCGACTTATTAATGTCGGATTTATAGAAAAGTGATAGCAAAATGGTCGCCATGGTTTTGGACAATTAAAGTTTTAATTGTTCCTACGAACTTAGTTCGGATCTTTGTGAGGTTAAAGGGAAATAAATAAATAAATAAATCGTACAAGTGCTGTGCCGGGTTTTTGGTTCGTTCCGTCGTTCTCGAGAATTTCGCTTCTGTCTGCCCATCACCTGACTTCGTTGACAGCAGTTTGCCCCCTCAAATAGAGCAGCTCAGGGGGTTGATCTCCTCGATTATTCGGATATAGCCCTGTCTGGCATCGCCGAAGTCAACATCTCCCAGGATCAACCACCCCTTTCTTCCCGTTTCTACATGGATTCGACACCTTGATCTTGTGCGAAGCCTTCTCATCCACGAAAGGTAAAAACTACCAAGTTTTGTGCTTGTGGAAAGTAACTTTCGGCTTGGCACGCGTATCTTGCAAAATTCAAACGTATTGAGTTTGTTGTTACATCGATAAAAAAAATATTAACAGTGACCTGAAGCCACTGTTCGTTTTGCATTAATTATATTATACAGACGCTAATTTTATGCTATTATTTCCTGTAAAGTTTACGCCTTTGACCACACAGTCATTTTAACATAAATATTGTGTGTCAACGACGGCAAGTTTTATTCTCTGAGTGCTCAAGAATGAAGATTCTGTAATTCGGATTTTTGGTGTTAAACTTGTCATATTTTAACCAATATTCATATCATTATATGTGTTTTAAAGTTTACTGTGTCTTATTGTGTCTTTTGTACTTGCTGTGTAAGGATTTTGCAAGCTTTAATTATACAGGCGAAGGCACAAGTAAAGGTAGGTTCCATTCACGTGAGCTGCTGGTTTCTCGACCTTCCGCGAGGACCTACAAAACCAGCTGGATTTTGGAAGGTGGCGCCCACTTATTTCGACGCATCCTGTATACAACTTTAAGCATTTTCTCTATAAGGGATTTTTAGCGAACTCCCCCTACTCCTCTGAGCAAGCCGCTGGCCTTTACCATCTTTTTTTGTTTGCGGGTCCAAGAAAAGCGCGTTTGGCTGTACCGAAAATTTCTTAGCACGCCAACGTGCGATTTTCTCTGTCCCATAATTCTCGTAGCGAGAATTGGCCCGTAACAAGAGCCTCTTCTACTGCCCACACTTCAACCGAGTCAAAGGCCTTTTCGTAATCAATAAAGGCTAAATATAATCGTATGTGGTATTCCGTAACTTTTTCAAATAATATTTTAACAGTTAACAAATGATCGCAAGTACTGAATCCTTTACGAAAACCCGCTTGTTCACGTGACTAACTCACTAACACTAACACTAATTACACTGTTATAAATATTGGCGACCCTACTAATTATAGAAAAAAATAGTAAATAAGGTAATTTGTTCAGCATACAACACTTCATCTAACTTTACTTGCACATGACATAAATAACGAAACACGGTCATTGCTATAATGATAGTTATTTTATCATACTCGAATCAGTCGTTATTCATGGTTAAACAATGTCTCAAACGATCACACATTTGGCTTTTACATTTTTTATGACGCCTGAAATTATTAATATATTAAAATAAACTGCATTAAATCCTAACCATCGACTGGCCGGCGATTGGAATAGTTAGTCCAGGTCTAGATCAAACCGAGTAATTAGGCCCAATCACCGACTCTCCCAACCATTAAGCAGCTTGAAACGGAATCCTGGTACATGCGGGTACACAACCCCCAGGAACCTTGAAGAGCTCACTGGCTCCCCAAGCATAGTATCAGAGGCCTCAGTCGTAAGAACACAGCAATTACAATTACTAACAGTACTACATAAGCAAAAGCATTATCTACAGCTTCAATCAACAACTACTCATCTTGCTCACTCCCACTACCTTACAGGTAGCCAATACATAGGTAAACATCACTTCAGTGCATTTATCAACTAAGCAACACACGTATACTGTTAATTCACTTATACCGAATGCGTGAACTCGGAACCCGTCTGAGAAGCCACCACTTCGACCGTTTCGGAGCCACTACCCTAACTTTCCTAAATCTTACCTAAAAACACCGTTCTGTGACGAGTCTCGGGTCTTGGAAAAGCATAACCATAAACATAATTTATTACACATGGGGGCTAGTAACTTATTGACAACTATACGAGCATACAATAAATGTGGAAGAAGTTGTCCAAAGATATTATTCCTACACAGCTTGTCACGGGCTTAAACGGAATTGTGACATAAACGACGGCACGCCCTGGCGTAGCTCAGAGGAGGAGGGGGGTGGATCTTTTTGTAAAATACACCGCGCTTAAATCTGATAAAAATTTAGGATAAAGTCATAATAAGGGAGGGCACCAACGGGAATATCACTAGATGCGGTACTGCGCAAGCTACACGTTACTTTCAATGGCTAATCCAAAGGTTGTGCGTGATGGAACCTTTTCACGCAATTGTACCTAATAAAAAAAATGTGAATTTACTAGCTCCGTAAACAAACGGGAGCAACAATCACTCTCGGCTGTCCTTACCGGAACCTGTACATTACTTTCAACAGAAATCAAAATGAAATAAGAACTGAGTTTAAAAAACATTTAATTAAATTAAAGAAGCGGACAAAATGGTTAAATGATTATAATTAGGTAACCAACAAAGATCAGCATTATAAAAAAACACATTTTGAAACTAACAATCTTAACATTAAACAACGTCACACAAAGATGAACCCCAAAACAATTAAATCTAAGTTAATAATACCTGAAGAAAAGATACTGCAGACAGGCCTTGCACACGCAGTATTTTCTTATATCAGTCAAGTTCTTTGAATAAAACATACAAAATATAAACTATTTCAGCAGATTTCACAATTAATGGCGTCGTCTCAGGGGGGCCTCCCCATCAGCAAACTAAATGGAACAGCTGAAGCGTGGCTAACAAAGGTTTTAAAAATTTACTTTTTCGATGTAAAATTGGGCCTTCAAGGTGGGTGTATAGCTTGAGTCAGTCTGGGTGTAGTGGTGGAGTTTTTACAGTTGCTTCTCTCGAAACCGCTTGCTTTCGGCAGATTTTTCAATATTGCGTCATACGACGACATTTCCCAAATCGGTACTTTAAGCGATATTTTTGGAATATTTGGGAAACGGAATATTCCCCTTTTTCGGACTTACCGTGAATGGTACCGCAGAAAGCGAAAGTAATTACCTGTATGTAAATTACACTGATTCGGAGACCTAAATGTAATTTTAAGTCTGCGTAACACTCAGGTCGAGAGCTGGGGCTTAACTTCTGTCTTTGTCCCGCACTTAACAGTGTGAAGACTCGGATTAAAGCTGCGTTTTCAGAAATCTAAATAACTACGGGGTTTCGGGGTGCGTTCTATAAAAGCGGCCAAACGTTACAAGCTATATACGAATTAACGAATTATTTCCTAATTACAGGTAATTCCTGGTAACTGGAACTGGTAACTTTATTATTAATTTATTACTATTATTTCAACAAATATACTTCTTCTTTGGCGTATTTTATTTTATTATAGCAATTAATTACAATGTGTTCTTCTAAATTGTCCAGACGAAACGGTCGCCTTCTATCCGATAATAAATGTTTATATATCAAAAAACTTCTTTAAACGTCAACTGATGTAATAGGGGCATACTTTAAATTTAAAATACATTTTGATCTAAATTGATGTGGCCATCATGAAAATTTCCCAATGGGGTTTCACTTACTTGTGCAAGGATTTCAAACCCTTCATTTTATTCATCATCATCATCATCAACAGCCTTTCCGTCCCACTGCTGGGCACCATAGAGTCTATTAAAGATATCGATTGGGATGTTAATTTGGTAATCGTTGTACTTACGTAACTATAACTGTATTTAATAAATGCTAGAAATACTTTTTTCACATTATTAATTAAATCGTTTACAATGGGAAACTGGTTTCTAATTTCGCCCCAACTCTATTACTACCACGGGCCAAACAAGTTGTATGAAGTCAATTTGGAGAGAAAATTTTTAAATTTTGCTCTGATTTGATTATGTATGCATTAATATTACCTTTTCAGCAAGAACAGCTTCTAACAAAAAACAGTTTTGTTAGGCCCTCATTTACAAATCTAGAAATTCTTACAGTACATTGGTTTTATCAAGTTTTCTAGAGCTAATTAGATAAGATTTGGACATGGTTTGTAACAATTTAAAACACCAATGTGTAAATTAGCCTACGAGCACCGGTTGTTTCGTCTACAGTAAAATAAAAATAGTTGCTTCTTATTATATCACGAATTTCACGCATGGTACTCTTATAAATTTCAACCATATAATTTTTACGAAGAGTATTTTCGTCGGGTACATGTCTAGTTGTAAATTTTCACAAAAATCATTTAAAAAAGAATTTTTAAATTTTGTTCGTGGTATT
Organism: Limonius californicus; assembly: GCA_014611495.1. NCBI lineage: Eukaryota > Metazoa > Arthropoda > Insecta > Coleoptera > Elateridae > Limonius > Limonius californicus. The sequence continues at coordinate 17,565 of JABXWE010000167.1, forward strand.
TTCGCGCTAATTAACGCATTGCACAAATTAAAATTAAATTTTACCTCTTGGATATTTTTGGAAGTAGAGGCAAATGATTCACCTAGTCGCATTTGCAGTTTCTGATTTCCTTTTGATGTTTTACCTTTGTGCATAGCAGCATTTACATGTTGACTAATTTGGAATTTCTTGTAACATGCGATCTGAACCAATTAAAAACTGTCTGTGGTGTAGGTATGTACTTACATGCTGAATTAAAAAACATTGAAAAAAATTCTTACCATTTTACTACAGACTTTACAAAAGGTAAGGTAAGGACAAGGACCAAGTAAGTTCCGGGTATTGTTTGATCCACAACGAAACTAGACTGTTATTGTTCGGCATATTCACACAAACATACTTCAGCTTAAAAATTTGAAAAAGAAAACTCTCACAAAAAACTACTACTTTTCACAATGATGGTGATGATTTTTCTGCCACTGGTTTACTCTAAAGTAGGCATAAAACTAAAACTAAGTACGTGTATTTAGTTACACGGAAATTGGTTATTTTAAAATGAGGAACCTGCTCTACTGTAATTCTTAGAAAGATTTTCTAAATTCTCAGTCAGTTACGGATTTGAAAAGGAAGCAATAGGTACGCGGGGATGCTAAACACAAAAACTTTAATCCTTATTCCTAGGAAGTACAATTTCTTCTACTAATTTATTTTGCATGAAGACACAAAAAAATTATCAAAATTGCATGAATATGCTCAAATGTGGATTTGATATAAATATAAACTCAGAGATGCCGAAATATGCAAAATGAAATCAGTGTCATTTAATTGCATTTCATCAGATACGGATAAATGCATTACGTTGATAGATTAGTATTTTAGAATATGCATTTACATAATATTCTGCTTTATTCACGGAAATTCCATTTCCTAAAATATAGTTTTAACTACCTAAAGTAATAATTCAGGTACTCCATTAAAATAAAACATACAAGGAATTCAAAAAATAACAAAATACAGCGTGTTCGAAGAAAATAGGGAAATGAAGAGACGAATCAGAGAAACGTACAAAATAGAAAACGTATTCACTACAACCAAAGGCATGCCAAAACAAAAATACGTAACATATTTCGTAAGGAAGATACCCTTTAACTTGGTACCGAAATATTACTGTGGTAATTATTTTAGGTCATTTGCTCGTCACCTTCTGTTCACCGCCTTTTGCTGCTCACCGATTGCTCGCTGGGAAAGATGCTAGCCAAGAAAGTTGCTCGCCATCCGTTAGCTCGGCAGCCAACTTGCTCGCAGTACTAAGTGTAACTGCTAACGCAACACAACTACATCCTAAATATCATATCACCGCTCTTTATTCTTTATAAATGTTGAACCAACACCTTGACTATTACAAATCACGGAATTATACATTACTTAGCTGTTAAGCGTAATAACAATTAAAATGATTTTCCTTTCCAGCGAAGTGGTCTGAGTGGTTAACTGTTTATTAACGTTTGAGAAACTTAAAATGCTGTTCCTATATCAATAATGCAATTTTAAAGACGTTTTGAGAATTTATTAATTAAAAATAATTAAATAATATATACAACATAAACGTTTTTTTTTATAATAATTGACATTAACAATCAGAATTAATTACAAGTTCTATGAGTTAATTGTATGCATGTATTGTATGAGTACTGTCTTGAAGAGATGAACGCCCAGTGGTGCCATCTTGGTTTTCCTTCATGTTGAGGTTGGGGGGGGGGCTGTTTTGTCTTTATTCTGCCAGGTCCCACGGCCACTTGCGTTTCAATCTTCGGATGGTTGGTTGTTGTGTTAGGGGTGTAATTAAAAAGTTAGTATGTCCCAGGAGTCTTTTGTGGTGGCTTGCAGCTCGCTGTCTAATTATGTCCTGCACATATTGTATGTTGGAGTCGGTGTGAAGTGTACGATTTGACACGTACCAGGGAGCGTTAAAGATATCCCCCAAGGTCTTCGATTGGAACCGTTGTATTAGGTATGTCAATGTTTGAGTAGCTGGCACAACCCCATAATTCACAGCCGCAGGTCCATATAGGTCTTGTAATGGTTTTATAGATCAATAGTTTGTTTTCTAGTGACAGTTGTGAATTTCGTCTCAAAGTCCAATACATTTTTTTGATTCTGAGGTCCATTTCTTTGCGTTTTTTTGTTATATGCGTTTTCCACGTTAACCTTTTGTCCATGTGAAGACCCAAGTATCTAGCGTTGTCTGCTTGTGGTATAGGAACGCTGTTTAGAGTTGCAGGTGGACATAGTGATCGTCTTGATGTGAACGTTATATGGGTGGATTTCGTTTCATTGACCTTTATTTTCCATTTCTGCAACCAATTTTCTAATGCAGTTAGTCCTTCTTATAAGAGGTTTCCCGCAGTTTGAGGATCTTCATTGGCATGCAAGAATGGCAGTATCATCTGTAAATGTTCCCAGTGTTGCGTTTGGCGTAGTCGGTATGTCTGCTGTAAAACGCAGATATAAAACTGGACCCAAAGCACTGCCCTGAGGGACACCAGCAGTGATTGGGTGTAATTGTGAACTTCATTTCTAAATTTGGTCTGGAATAATCGATTTGATAAATACGATTTGAACAGAAGATAGTATTGGTGAAGAAAGATATGTTTGATCTTAAACGGTAGGTCCATTATGCCATGTACAGTCAAATGCTTGTTTGACGTCTAGGAAGATTGCTGAGCAGTATCCCTTTCTATTGAAAGATGTTTGAATGATATTGGGTATTCTATGACACTGTTGTACGGTGGAGTGTCCTCTCCTAAACCCAAACTGGTGGTTTGGAATCCATTCGTCTAATATATTGATTTCGTTAATTGGTTTTAGTATTAACTTTTCAAAAAGTTCCGATACGACAGGTAGCAAGTTGATAGGGCGATAGGACTGGACTTCGTTTAGCGGCTTCCCAGGTTTTTGGATTAGGATAATTTGCGCTTCAATTGTAAGGGCCAATAGGTTAACCGTAGCATTGCGTGGAAGAGTGCTAAAAAGAATTGTTCCCCTCTTCTTGGTAGCTGTTTTAGTACGGCGCCCGTAATTAAATCGTAGCCTGGCGCTTTTGTATTATTTAGGAATTTTATTTAATTTCGGAGTTCGTTAATTGTAAATTTTTTAATTGGCAGGGATAGTTGCAATGGTACATCGAGAAAGTTGTCAACATCTTCATCAATCTCACTGGAGTTAGGTGTAAATACCTCTGCTAAGTGTTGGGCAAATAGTTCCACTTTTTCTTTTTCTGGGCTTGCCCAAGATCCATCATTTTTAAGTAATGGAGGAATTTGTAGTTGAGGTCTCTTAAAACCCTTTGTAGCTTTCCAAATATTATAGTCATCTTTGGATAGGCTGCTTATGTAGTTTTGAAATGCTTCATTCCTTGTCTCTGTGATTTTCTTCTTAAGCTTATTGGTAAGTTGACTGTATGTAGTTTTCGTATATATTACGTGTACGCTGCTAGACTGCTCTGACCGTTCTTTTTTCTTTAACCAGTTCGCATATTTCTTTTGGAACATTAAGTGAGTTTGGTTTTTGGTCTATCAGTGGTGTTGCACTCCACGCTGCTTCTTGTATTGTCATTATCATTAAAATGATTTCCTGCACTTTCTAGCTCTTCGGATGATTTTAAGTTTACGTTAGTGTCTATGCATTCATTTAAACTTATCCCAGTTCGGCTTTTACAAAGTACTGGCTTGGGTTGTTTCGTGATTATTGCGGTGCTGATGGTAGCAAGTACAGGACTACCCAAGTAGCACTAAATACTTTACCAATATTGGTTCAATATTGGATGTGTATCGTTCCTTGGCTCAACAATTTATCGTGCAGCACATATTGGTACATCATTGGGCAAACCTGTTGGCAGCAATATAGAAATTCAGAGTTAAAGCCAATATTTAACCAATAAATGAAATACCGTAGTAGAACAATATTGACCAGCCAATATATCCCCAATGTAAAACCAATAATGCGTCTACAATATATATTTAGGCATGTTGGCAAAATATTGGACAGACACGTTGAAGCCAATATGAGAATTCAAAGTCAAAGCCTATGTTTAACCAATAAATGAAGTATCGTAGTAGAACAACATTGGCTAGCCGATATATCGCCAATGTAAAACCAATAATGCAAATATATATTTAAACATGTTGGAACAGCATTAGAGGGACATGTTGAAACCAATATAAGAATTATGAGTTAAAGTCAGTATTTAACCAATAAATGAAATTCCATAGTTAAACAATATTGGCCAGCCAATATATATTAACACCCCCAATTATTTTAGAGAAAAATGTGTTATATAAATTATTTATTTAGAATAAGAAACTGTTTTTAATGTAGTAATTATATTTTCAATATGTTTAGCCGTTTCCGAGAAAATCACGAAACGCTTTTCATCTTCTAAGCTCATTTTCGTAATAGCCTTGACTTTGACAAATAAAATTCAAATTGTCAAGTGCATACGAGCTTACATATACACTGTGTCTATAAAGTAACCCCCCCCCCAACTAATTTTTGAACGACTTGATATTTTACCACAATATTTGGTGTGCTTTAATGGGAAATTAAATATTATTTTTTAGCCCATGATTAAATTTTCTATCGTTTAAAATGGCGGCTGGGCGCCATTTTGAATTTTTATTTTAAATAGAAAGGGGGGGCGAGTGACACCTCATTTGAAAGGTCTTTTAATTCTGCGTCTGATCCTAGAGTTTCAGAGAAAAATATTCAGCCAGCACAAAATTACAAATGTTTGAAGATAAAGAAGTCTATTTAAAAAAGCTAAGAATTACAGCAAAAAGAAATGAACTTAAGTGTTCAAAATGTTCACAATTCACTTCTTTGCACATAAAAAGTCGGTTATGAAATTCCTGCCTTACATTTTCATAAGTTTCTGGAGTGATATTTCTGCAAACTTCTGTAATGCGTTGCTCCAGTTCTTCAATTGTTTCTGGATTTTTTTATCAAGTAGGTAGTCCACTTTTTCATTTGTTTTTTTGCTGTTTGTTGTCATTTATAAGCTAATCTTAACTACAACTGTCAAGTGTAAATTCGGTTGGCATTTTCACTTAAAAATATCTACGTTATTGTAAATTTAGTTCATTATTTCGTCTAAAAATGCCTGTTTCTGACTTCCTCAACGGACATTTTCCTGGAAAATGGATTGGTGGGCGGGGGCCTGTGGAATGGCCGGCTCAGTCCCCAGATTT